>JAWRVF010001301.1:0-83780 GCA_036785485.1 Physcomitrellopsis africana
TCAACTTTTGCTATTTATGCCACACCCGTCTCTGATAGTAAAAGCACTTCAAGTGGCTTTTCAAGCCAATACCAAGATTATCAAGATATTTTTGAGAAGAAAAATGCCGATATCCTTCCGGAGCATCGTTCATATGATTGTTCAATTGATCTCAAGGAGGGATCTCAACCTCCATTTGGACCAATCTACAGTCTATCACAAAATGAGTTGGCAGAACTCAAAGAATATATTGAAGAAAATCTGGCCAAGAACTTCATACACCATTCCAAATCCCCAGCAAGAGCTCCAATTCTATTTGTGAAGAAAAAAGATGGATCGTTACAAATATGTGTGGATTATCGAGGGCTTAACAAGATCACTATCAAGAACAAGTATCCACTACCTTTAATCTCCGGACTTCTTGATCAATTGAATCAAGCTAAGATCTATACAAAAATAGATCTACGAGGAGCATACAACCTGGTTCGCATCAAAGAAGGAGATGAATGGAAGACTGCATTTCGAACAAGGTATGGACACTTCGAATATAATGTTATGCCTTTTGGACTCACGAATGCACCAACCGCTTTTCAACATCTCATGAACAATGTTTTTCGTGAATTCTTAGATGATTTTGTTGTCTGCTATCTAGACGACATTTTAATCTACTCTAAGAATGTAGAAGAGCATAAAACACATGTTCGTCGTGTGTTACAAAAATTTAGAGAAACAGGGTTGTACGCCAAGATGGAAAAGTGTGTATTTCACACTACTCAAGTTGACTTCTTAGGTTACATCATATCGAATAATGGCCTCATGATGGATCCTAAGAAAGTCCAAACAATCATAGACTGGAAGATTCCAAGAACAGTAAGAGATGTGCAATGCTTTCTGAGATTTGCCAATTATTATCGAATCTTCATCAAGAACTTCTCTCAAGTTGCAGCCCCACTTACATGATTGACTTGTAAGGACAAGCTTGAGTGGAGTAAAGAAGCAGAAATATCATTTGAAGCTTTCAAGATAGCTTTTACTTCTGCACCAATCTTGTATCGCGTTGATTTTTCCAAGGCATTCTTTATGGAAACAGACGCATCTGACTTTGCTTTGGGCGCAATATTGTCACAAATGGGAACAGATGACAAACTCCATCCAGTAGCTTTCCATTCCAAGAAATTTTCGGCAACAGAGATCAACTACAAAATCCACGATAAAGAACTTCTCGCAATTGTGGATTCTTTTCAAGAATGGCGTCATTATCTAGAAGGCGCTTCTAGTCCAATCACCATATATACGGATTATAAGAACCTCGAGTATTTTATGTCAACACGCGTGTTGAATCGTCGTCAGGCTCGTTGGAGCATGTCTCTATCAAGATTCGAGTTCATTATTACATATCGGCCAGAAAAACAACAAGGTCTGTCCGATGCACTTTCTAAACGTTCTTATCTTGCACCAAAAGAAGGAGATGCAACTTCTGATCAACAAAGAATGACTCTCTTGAAGCCGGAGCAATTTTATCTTCGGGCAACAAAATCAATATTAATTGTTGATTCAACTTTTCTCAAGCAAGTCCAGTTAAGTATGTCCTCAGATCCCCTTATTCATAAAATTAAGAATAATTCTTCTAAGTCTCATGATATTTTGAAGTTTGAGTTTAAGAAAAATCTACTCTATTTCAAAGGGCACTTATATATTCCAGAAGGTGAAGCACGATTACGTGTTCTTCAAGCTTGTCATGACTTCCCGGCAGCAGGACATTTTGGGTACAATAAGACTCTAGAGTTGATATCTAGAGATTTTTGGTGGCCTCAAATGTGGAAGAGAGTCAAAGATTTTGTAAAAACATGTGATGTTTGTTCAAGATCAAAAACTCCTCGCCACCGACCCTACGGACTTCTTCAGCCATTACCCATTCCAGAACAACCATGGTCTTCTGTGTCTATGGATTTTATCACGGATCTTCCAAACTCAGGTTCTTATGACTCTATATTCGTGATAGTAGATCGTTTCACTAAGATGGCACATTTTATATCATGTAAAAAATCTATCACAGGCAAAGAAACAGCTAAGCTTTTCCTTGACAATATCTACCGCTATCATGGATTACCTAAGGATATTATATCGGATAGGGGAACTCAATTTGTATCGAGATTTTGGAGAACACTTTTCAAGATTCTAAAGGTGGATATAAAGCTATCTTCAGCTTTCCATCCTCAAACTGATGGACAAACGGAGCGCGTAAATCAAGTCTTGGAACAGTATTTGAGATGTACCATCAACTACCAACAAGATGATTGGACAACTCTTTTACCATTGGCAGAGTTTGCTTATAATAATATGATACATTCTTCTACACAACAAACACCTTTCTTTGCCAATTATGGTTACCATCCACGACTTGATACTTTTGACTATTCAAAAGTTGACAATCCTGCGGCGGAAGACTTGGTAAATCATTTGTCAGAACTACATACAACAATGAAGGCACAATTAAAGGAAGCTCAAGAATGACAAAAGATAAATGCTGATGCGTATCGAAAGGAACAACCACAACTCAACGTAGGCGACAAGGTATGGCTACTTCATCGCAATATCAAGACTACGCGACCTTGTGACAAGTTGGACTATCGTAAGCTTGGACCTTTTCGTATTTCTGAACAAATTAATCTAGTTGCATATCGATTACACCTACCAGAGTCTATGAAGATCCACCATGTATTCCACGTGTCTCTTCTTGAACCATATAAGACAGTGAATATACCAAGAAGAAGACAAGTGCCACCTCCTCCTATAGAAGTGAACAATAATGACGAATTTGAAGTGGAAGAAGTCTTAGATTCAAGGCGGCGCCGAAATAGGTTGGAATATCTTATTCACTGGCACGGATACGATATTAGTGAGCGCACATGGGAACCAGCAAAAAATCTGGCGAATGCAGCGAGGAAGGTGGAGACCTTTCATCAACAACATCCATCGAAATCAAGATGAAGACTTTTCCTATAAAAGAAACAAGATGTAGGCAAGATAACATTCAACTTTCTATCCTTGTTTGTAGCTTCTTTGTATTTTGTGACACTAAGGAGATGGAGAATCAACAGCCAGCAGATTTGACTCAAGAGCCTTCATTTGCTGACCTACCGGACGAGACATTGCGACTGTCACAACCCTCAAGACGACGCAACCGAGATGAAGATCTTCAAGAATGACATGTTCTTCCTCAAATAGATGGCGAGATACAACGTGTTTGGTATCACGACCTTGGAAGAGATTCTCAATGTTTGGTGATTTTATTGGAGATAGGAACAACTCCTGACGGTGTTCCAGATGTGACATTTGAAGGAAGTTATAAAGGTCACAACAATGATCAAATAACAGGGTGGTCTTCTCGCCTTGGAATGGGACACTATCGATGGCTGAGAGGACCCATCAATTACCTTTGAAGAGAACAAAGATCAGAGTATGTGGCAAATACTATTCGCCGCATCTTAGACTTTCTACACATGTAATCACCGCTCCTTGTGGAACTCGTCCTTTAAAGGGGGGATAATGTCACGGACATATACATAGTTATTTATATGATCAGATAGAACTAGATAAAAGAAGATAAAAGCAGATTAATTCCATAATATCTTTAGAGAAACTTCCTAGAAACTTCATAGACGTTGCTTTGACTTTATAAGTATCCATAGTAGACTTTTGGATTAGAAACTTGGTCAATAAGTTAGCCACATGTTGCACATGTTGGTAGCTTGAAGACCAAGCTAAATACGTGGCAAACATATAGGAAACTTGCCCTGCAAGTTTGACACGTGTCTTGCAACTTGGACACGTGTCTTGTAAATTGGATACATGTTGGAGGTCCTATAGAACGTCGCCACTTAGCTCTTAAGTAGATAGTATAAATAGAGACAAGAGTGAAGCCTTCTTCACTCTTGTCAACTCCTTTCTTGTTTCTAGTTTGATTTCAAGAGTCTCTAGTGTCTTGTCTTTTGGCAATAGCCATTCCAGTTTCTTTTAATATATACACTACCTTGTTTCTATTTTGTTATATTTCTTTGAGAGTATTTTTCACTTACTTATTTGCTTCCGTTGAGTTCTTATCCTTGACACCTCCTTGAAGTCGCCGAAACCCTTATTAAGGTCGCAGACAGCCTCCTCAAAGCCCATTGGGCATGACCACCGGCCAATGGGGTGAAGGCCCCCATTCCTACTCTTCATCCATCCATTTTTTAACATTGGTGGTTCGGATTTTCATCCTTAGGCCCAATTTCAACTCTTAGAACATTATACTAAACATCTAGGCTCCATATAACTTAAACACTATAGCCAAAAAAAAAGGAAAATAATCAAATATAATTTCTATCAACTCTATCTATATTGGTTTACTAACCATTCTAGATCACACTAGAACTTATTAACATATTAAGTAATTTAGTTGATTTTTACACATTATAACCATTTACAATACGACAATGTGTTTTTTGATTATAACTCCTTCTTCCACTTGTTGATTGTTTGTAATAATTGACAATTTCATCTTCTTCATTCTCACATATATGTGCATCAATAGCATGATTTGATCCAATTTCACCTATTAATTACTTTTTTTGCTTAATATTATCAATAATGATATCATGGAATTCTTTCTTTGCAATATCCTATATATTCTTCAATGTAAATTGAACTTTAGCATTGAGTACATGTTCTTCAAGCACCCCCTTTAAATTTGTCGCTGCTTCAATATCAAAGAGAAGTTTGTAAGCTGTTGACTTACCTTTTTTTTCTAAGTCCTTTGATTTTTTTTCTTTGAAGATATTGAAGCATCTTTTGTCAATAATTCTTGTGAAGCCATCTCACAAGTCTTATCTCTCCAAGTCTACCTTTTGGAAGAGTTCTTTTCTCTTGTGTCATTAGAATCTTATTTTTTCTTTTCTTCTATCAAGGCTTCATGTTGATTCTTAGCAATATAGGCATATATTGATAAAGCTTCCACATGATCCTTCCAACCCATAGTTCCACAAATTATTGCAGCAGTTCTCAATAAAGCTTCTTGTAGCATCTTCTTCTTATGCATTGTGGAAATGGCAGAAGACCAAATCCCACTTGGCTCAATATTTCCAAAAAATTCTTGCTTACCATTGTCATCCAATTTAGTACCATAACTTGCAATTTCCATTATTGTAATCCCATTTGCTGTCATATAATCTTTAATCAATGCTTTCATACCTCCTTTATCAAAATTAGTTTGGAAAAAATCACTAGTATCTTTTAATGCCACCTTTCTATCTTTCCAAAAAACAATGTCTTACTGGACCATTTCATTGAACTCACCACAATCCTTTCAAGAATAGGAATCATCATCGCACCAAATATATCTTTGCACATATCCTTTCTTAAAAGTGGCTTTTAGATTCATTGTAGAAGTCTTCTCTTCAAGCCTTGTAAATTTAATTTGAAGATCTCACATTCCATGTATAAGTTCTTCAATTCCTACATCTTTTTTTTTTGATGTAGTTATTGAAGGTTGAACAATAGGTACCATTGATCATAAAGCAGACACTTGAATTTTAGATACCTGCTTTATTCTTTAGATATCAACCCTTTCCTTTCTCCTCTCTCTTTTTGTAAGCAATCCCATTGCATCTTTGACTTCTTTCTATTTTCTTATCAATCCTTTATTCTCTTCTTTATCCTCAAAAAGAATCTCTAACCTTTCTTCCAATTCTCCATCTGCTGCTTGAAAAAATAATTCAATCTTATTTGGTCCCAAGATTACCTTTTCTACTTTTGATAACCGAGAATACTATCTCTCAAACTCCCTTAATAATTTAGTAGCTTACAATTTCTTATTAGGGCGCTCAATCTATTCCAAAAAAGATTTTTTAGTGATCCGATCAAAGTCTTTTAAGAAATATTCATCTCTCAACGTGTGAAAGAATCTCTCCCAAGAGCTTCCAAATTGCTCTATAACTGATTTTACATATTTTCATATCTCCGGCATTGTAGCAAGTTCAAATAATAAAATCATGTCCTTCTCAGAGACTCAATTTAATTCCATTTTCCGCATATAACATCTTAAGTATTTAGGGATGTCTTTTCTATCAAACTGGTCAACCTTATTAACCATTGCTTGCAGTGCTTTGATTGCCAAAGCCTCCTTATGATCTTTGCCCTATTGCTATTGTATAAATAATATAAAAGCATAAAACATATTTGTAGTATTTAGATCTAGATACATACTTTGTCCACTAGAAGAAAATCCACTTGAAGCTCCATTTGAAGATCGACTTGAAGCACCATCCAAAGCTCCATCAATAAGTCCAAAATCCACCTTCTTGCTTTCTTGTGCTATTAATTTCAAATAATCAAAATAAATTCCAACACCTCCCATCCTAAACTTTTACATCGGGTTCACCACTTATATTATATAATGTGTTGTTCTGTTTGGGAATGCATTGGGTACCTGGTTGTGGAGGGTGAAGTTGCAATTCACATATACCAATGATCCTTAATAAGTATTATTTGTATATAAAAATATGATTTGAATATCATATCAAGAGTGCTTGAATCAATGAAAATCTTAGCACACTCAATCAATCACACACCGTCAAAATTTCAATTGTAGATATTACACCACTTGCACGGAATAGCCACAAGTACTAGCTCTAATTTTATTGCATAAAAACGTAATCTCCCATACAAATTCTAATTTTGAACAACAATTTTTAAGTCTTCTAAAATCCTATGGCAACAAGCTTAACGTTCTTGGAATAAGCTTGAAGCTAGATCTCTATTTTAGTTGCCGATCTTTAAATGTCTTGACTTCCTACCCTTGGTGGCTATTTTTGTGACTAGAGATCTCGTTTCAATCTTATCTCATACACAATCGACCCCCAAGTATCAATCCAATTAATTCTAAGGATTTTTAAGCTTAATCCTATCCTCAACTTAATCCTAATATCAACTATATTAATTATTTATCTTTTTTATTCTATTTTTATTAACTTATTGCTTTTCAAAAGTAGTAATAGAATTTGTACAACCTAGAAGAAAATTTTAATAACTAACTTTTATCTATTAGCTATTAAAATAAGAAAATAATCTAAGAAGCTTTTATAAATCTTTTTTTAAGTATCCTAAATTCTTATTGAATCAAGGTAATCAAATATTAAATATAAGTTACTTTTATCTATATTTTTCACTATATAAATGTGGTACAACACAACAACGTAATACATATGGAGAAGATAATAATTATTTTAGCTTTTGTATTGCTTTTATATATGCCTTCTTCTATTTAAACCTCTTTCTTTTTTATAGTAGATTACAAAGAAAATCTGCTACATATATATAATGTAAAATCCATATATAATAAAATATAGAAGCTCCTAAAAAATTTTATACTTTTATTTATGAGCTACAAACTTCTTTCATTTGTTGTATGGCATCTACTTTATGAGGGTCTAGTTTGCAACCAAACCATCCATATAAATGTCCTATAATAACAACCTTTCATATTCTATAGATTAATTTAGCTCTTGATAATATCAAGTAAACTTCTTCAATCTATAATAAAATCTTATCACAATCCAAAATATGACTAAATATAAATATTTAACAACCTCGTTAATCTATTATCTTTTCTTTTTTTCTTTTATATATCTTTATATTGAAATATCATCCAAGAAATGTATAATCTTTTTTAGAATAAAATCACAAAGCATCTTATTTATGTGAGCAACTAAGTTTGTTGCTTTTTAGGATAACATATTTATTTTTATTAATCCTAGAAGTGTCCTCATAGTAAACATGTTCTTATTTTCTTTAAAAAATTGAAATTGATCATATCTAGAATAAAGATCTTCAATGAAGTAAATGGCTCTACCTACAAATGCCTCAGCAAATTTTCTAATAATTGATTCTACTCTTGTATTTCTAATGGTTACTTGATTCACTAATTGCATATCTTAAATAAATTATAAAGTTCCATTTTTCTTTGGTACTAAATATTAATAATTAGAATATGGTACAAATGATGGTTCTAAGATATTCATCTATATCTTTTCTTTTAAAAGCTCTAAAAGTTTAAATAGGTACACTCTAAGTATCAAAATTGGCGTTAGATCTCAAGGAGCATGTGGAACTATAAATATAATCATTGATGCTATTATACTTGAATTTATACATTTAATTTTTAAAGATTCAAAAGCAAAAGCTTTTCTATGCTTTTTTAACATATTTTTAAATTTTATTTCTTTAATAGATAGAAAAAAATCCTTAGATCCTACTTTCAATTTTTTGAATGTATTTTTAATAAACTTGTGGCTAATTTGATTAGGCTTTTATAAGCCTTTTTTCTTTGAAGCTTGTTGAATTTGTTGATTTAAATTGCTATGCAATGGTGCAGCTACAAGTTTTATTTTTTTTTTTATAATTTTGTACGTAATTTCAACTTTGACTTTATAATTTTAATATACTTATATATAGTTGAGTAGATGTCTTTTGAATGTACTTCCACCAATTAATCTTCATCTGCTTATTCAATCTTTATAAGTTCTTCCAAAATATCTCTTAAATCTATTTTCATATATATACCTATTATTTTATCATCTTCATCAAGTATATCCATTCTTTTTAGACCTATTTTAGTTTTTTTTACAACTTTTTTTTTTACTTTTGTTGATTATTAAATTATATATATATATATATATATATATCCATTCTTAGAAAAGTTTATAATTCCTATATAATTTTTTTTTTTTTTTTTGCAAAAATACCTTTTCTAGTATACCAATATATCTTTGTTTTATAGTAGCACCTTATAAAAATCTTTAAATTCTTTATTGACCCTTAATAATAAGCTATTCTATAAATAGTCTCTATTATAATCATGATCAATATATATAATTAAGAATTGTGCTACTTTTTTTATCATTTTGACTTTTAATATAAGCACATGTTGATCCATTATTTAATACCTTGGTTTCTATCTTTACAATAATAATATATGGTTGTTTAAAAATCACTAGATAAGAAGTATTATTTTAAATAAAGAAATTTTGTTCTATAGATACCTCTCTAATTTTCACCTTTACATCTAGATAAGTACTAAAAAAGTCTCTTATATGTTATTTTCTGCTCAAATCATCCAACCATGTTCAATATTAATGGTCCACCTTTCACATTTGTAAATGTCTTTGGACATAATATTAATTTCAAATCCATAGTCAATATGAGCAACTACTGAATCTACCAAGTCTCTTATCTTCACCAAGGTCTCTATGGTAGCTTTAACTTAATACCTCTTAGAATAATAATTAGGACTCTTATTATTAATCTTATCCTCATTCAAAGAAAATTTATTTTTTCAATTGATACAACATTCAACCAATTCCAGCTCCTCTTTTTTTACTCATATTGTATTTAAAGCATTAGACACTATAAATTCTCCTATCAATTGTTTTTTTTTTCTTTATAGAATTAATAATGATATCATAAATTTTTTTTTTTGTAATATCCAAATTTTCTTATAATATAATTTAATTTTGGTATTCAACATCTTTTCTTCTAATATTCTTTTCAAATTTGTAGTTGAGTCAATATCTGATTGCAACTTATAAATAACAAGCTTATCATTCTTTTTATTTTTACCAAGTTCTATCATTTCTTTGTATTTCTCTTTTATTAAGTAATTATTTTTTTATTATTTTTTTTTATTCATATTGAATATAATATTATTCTATAAATTTTTTGTGTCTATATGCTTATCAAAAATATCTTCTTTCTTCTTTACTACATTAATGCTGTTAATAGTAGTTTCTTCTAATACCATAGCTTATCAAGACAAATGATCTTCCTAATTTTCTTCATCCCTCCCTTTTCAAACTTGGTTTTAAAAAATTCACCTATATTTTGTAAAGCAATCTTTCTATTCTTCAATAAAATAACTCTGTATTATAAAATATCAATAAAATTTCCACACTCCTTGCAAGGATGTCAATACTACCACATCAAATACATCTTTATATATATATCCTAATTTTGGCATAGATTTGGCCTTAGATGTTCCAACATTTTCTTCTAATTTTGTAACTTTGATTTATAAGTCTTTTATTTTTTTTACTAATTCATTTATTGTATCTTTTTGTAATACAATTGTAAGCATAGATATTAGAATAGTAGATATAGGTATAGCAAGCCTTAGTAGTTGCCTTTGAAATATTAAAATTAATAGAGGCTTAGTTTCTTGCCTAACCACCATCTTATTTTTCTAATATTTTCTTTTTATAAATATATTCATTGCCTCAAAGACCTTCTTTTAATCATTAGTGAGTCCATTGTCTTTTGTATTATCCTCCAAAAATAATTCTAATTTTCTTTGAAATTCATTATTGCTTGATTGAAAAAATAATTCTATTTTATCGTTTTTACATATGAGCTTTTTTATCCAAGACAATAGAAGAAATTGTCTTTCAAATTTTCAAAATAACTTTGAAACAACCAACTCCTTATTAGGCCTATTTATCTATTTTATAAATGACTTTTTAGTCATTCTATCTATATCATTTAAAAAATATTTCTTTTTTAATTGAGGAATAAAATCCTCCAATTTAATTCAATGAGCTTGAATAATTTTTTTTGTATATTCTTATAGCTTTGATACAACTATAAGCTCAAATATAAGGATTTTTATTTTTTGGTACCTTGCTGAGTTCCATCTCTTATTAATAATATTTCAAATATTTAAAAATATTTCTATTATCAAATTGATCTAATAGTTCAACAATAGATTATAAAGCTTTGGTAGCCATTGCTTCTATATGCCATTGAAAAACACAACTAACCAATTGTTGATAAATAAGATTATCAATAACTTATAAGAAAAATCTATGATCCTCTTTCAAAATCTCTTCTTTATATCAAAATTTTATTATAGCTCTATGTGTCTATTTTTCCACTTTCATAAAATTTTAACTCCTAAAAAATCTCTTTAGTTTATACAAAATATTCAAATTGCAACAAAATCCTTCAATAGCTTATTCACCTACAAAAGATTGATTTCTTCCCAAACTTTGTAATCTAATAACTCTTGATGCAATAGTTGAATTTCTATCAATTTCATAAAAAGTCCAAATCACTCAATTTTTATACTAAAACCGTAGTCAAAAATCTAAACTTGCTGATCCTAGACTTTGTGTTTAAATTTTTTTTTAAAATAAATCCTAATTTCTAATAAGACTTCAAGCAACCTCCTTAAAGTCCATTGGATATGACTTTTGGCCAATAGGAATAGAGGTTTCTATCATCCATCTCCATTTATCCACATATATGGCCTAATTATTCCTTTTCATATTAAAAATTTTTTTTTAATCTTTTTTTAATAAGATTTATATAATATATATTCTAAATATCAAATAAAATAAATAAATAAGATTTTAAGGATCACCAATATATAACAAAGGTGATTTAAAATATATAAAAGCTATTGTTAATATTAAACCAATCTCAAAATTACTATTAAAAAAAAATTATATAAATCTTAATAAAAGTCCTTTTAAACAAATTCTTTTCAAAGTAGTAACTTTATCATATTTTGTAACTAATAAAAATCCATTGATTTGGCTCTCACTTAGCTGTATAGTAAATTAAATATTAAATATATATGTATAATATTTTACATTATAGTCAAACCACAATATAACAACATTCAAAATTCCAAAGATTTTTCAACCAAATTTGATTGATAATGGTTCTATAACTTAATACTTATCTGATAAAAGAATCATGAACTGAATTGATTGGCACATTAATTACAAGATAAATATTATCATGGTTTTCTTTCTTATTTGAAAAGAAATCACTAAGTTTAAACAACTTTGAAGCTTTCATGGAAGCATTTGCAAAAATATTTTAAAAACATGACAAAGCTCATTGGGCAATAACCAAGATTTAAGCATTGTGACAAGAGGAGTATTATACATCAATCTATATATTTGATTTTAGACAATTAACATGCAATATCAATTGGGATGAAAAAGCCTTGATGAATTAATTTCATTAGAGATTAAGAAACAATATGAAAGATTTATTATTAATACTTTTGAATCCATGATCACTCAATGAAGCCATCAACTAAGCCGTGAAATGTGATAATTGATTATTTTAATGTTGTTAAGATTAATATTAATGGACTTCAATAAGACAACATATAATTTGATACTCTCGTGCTATATCAACAAGCAATCTGAATTCACATTAAAAAATAAAAGATATGTAGTTTGATGCAATATATTTTAAATTTCTTAGTTGACAAGAAAAGAAGCGCTAAGTAGAAGAAGGTCTATATTTGTATTATAGCAAAGAAGGCCACAAGGCTTGCAATTGTCTAAGAGATAAAATTAAGGCATCACCAAAATTAGAAGTATAATTATTCAAAAAAACAAAGATATTTAATTATAATAGGGACTGTGCAACTAGACAATTCAACATCAAAAAATTATTTAAGTTGCTTTCTTTTTACTTAGCCTACTTATTGCTTTATAATTTCTTTATATTTTGGTTGTCAAAAGCTTCAAAACCTCTAGTAATATCATTTTTAAAATAATATCTATAGAAGAATCATTTAAAGATTATAATAATCAAATTGTATTTAATGTTATTGAGACTCTTTCAAATCCTATTATAATTAGACTTTCTTGATTGAAAAAGCATAATCTATCCATAGATTGGAAGTTAAAAAGAATGACATTTTTTGTAGAGATCCCTATAAAAATAACTTTGTAAAAAGTTATGAATTAATAAGCCTTTATTTTTTGGAGTAAGGATCTTTATAAGATTAGCCAAAGAAGGTACATCATTTGTTATTTATAAGACTCTAATGAAAAAAGATATGACTTCATCAAGAAGTATTCCAAAGCAATATAGTAAATTTTAAGATATTTTTAAAAAAAAAATATTGATATATTATCAGAGCACTAACCATATAGTTGTGTTATAGATCTTTAAGAAAGAATTCAACCAACTTTTGGCCCAATTTATAACCTTTCTCAAAATAAACTTTTAGCATTGAAGGATTATATTGATAAAAACTTTACAAAAAACTTCATTTGACATTCAAAATTTCCAATAGATGCACCTATATTCTTTGTAAGGAAAAAAGATGGTTTCTTACATATGTGTATTGATTATTAGAGATTGAATAAGATAATAGTAAAGAAATATTATCCACTTTCAATAATTTCACGACTTTTGGAATAATTTGGCCAAGCCAAGATTTATATTAAGATAGATCTTTGTAAAGCATATAACTTGGTACAAATCAAAGAAGAAAACAAATAAAAGTCCGCATTTTGAACAAAGTATGGACATTTTGAATATAATATCATATCCTTTGGATTAACAAATATATTTGATATTTTATAATACTTAATAAATCATATCTTTTGTGAGCATTTAGATAAGTTCATAGTGATTTATCTTAATGATTTTTTTTATCCATTCAAAAAATATAGAAGAATATGAGGAACATATAAAATTGCTATTATAAAAGCTATAAGATGTAGATCTGTATACAAAGCTAGAAAAATATGTATTTTATATCAACTAAAGTGGATGCAATATAATAGATGAAGGAAGTTTGTAATTTACAAACAAAAGTGTAGAGATTTTCATAAGCTTATATATTTTATTAAATATAGATTCCATATTATTTATATATAATAGATTTTTTTTAATAGTCTACTACTACTACAAAAAAAAAAAAAAATACATATATTTCATATGTATTTTCTTTTATACAAAAGTAATATAAAAATTAAAGCAATTATTATCTTTTCCACTTATACTACGTAGAATAAGTTATGAGGATAAACAACTAATTGTGAGGGACATATACTTTGGAGGTTCACAAAACCTTCTAGAACATACTAGAAGCTTATTGAGTGAGTGAAAGTTGATTGAGAAGCTTCCTAGTTGGTGAAAGTCGGTTGAGAAGCTTCCTAGTTAATGGAAAGAGCTTAAAAAGCTTTCCTATTAGTCAAAGCTACTTGAGAAGCTTCTTAATTTGATGGTAGCCATTCACGAAGCATCCTATACATGAGTATATATAGGGATCAAGGTTGAAGAGTTCTTTAGTTTCAACAACGCATTTCTTGGAATTCTAATTCACTTTTCTTGATGTTGTTTGTATATTCATTTATTTAATTTAAGTTCTTATTGGTTCCTTCTAGAAACCTTATTCTAATTTCAATTCTCTTGTTTTGTATTCTTATGACCGTAATAGTTTGTTGAGACTAATTTCATCTTCAATATCAAAGTCAGATCCTTCTTATTAGAGAGTGGATTATCCCTCTATTCAAAAATATACCAATGCTTTAGAGGTTACAAATTATCCTCTTCTAAATTGATATTTTCTTCATTAATATTAGAGGTTTGTCCTTCTTGTGAGAGAGTGGATCACCCCTCTCTTTGAAGGTCTTAAAGCATTTTAGAGGTTGCGGATTACATTTCTCTATACTAATATTATTTTTTTATAAATTCCTTCTTTTTTTCTATTAAAATAGTTGGAGGTTAAAATATTAGTATGACCAAATTTTCCAAGTTAGATACTATTATAAGTGCTCTTACTACTTTATTTATTAGAATTGTAGAGATTGAAGGGATTGTTGCAAAACTTTGTAATGACACAATATTTGGAGTACTACAATCTAGATTGCATCTACCCCCAACTTTTGCGCTTAAAGATACAGTACTACCTGTACTACACTAAGAAAATTTGCTTATTCAACAATGTAAGGAACCTCGAGTTAGTCTTTCGAAGAAATATGATAGTACGCATTCAAAGTTTCAAAGATTTATCAATCAAATTTGATTAATAATAATTCTACAATCAAATATTTATCTAATAGAAGAATCACGAGTTGGATTGGTTGGCACCTTGCTTACGAGGCAAGCATTATCATAGTTTATTTCCTTGTTTGAAAAAAGATTGCCAATTTTGAACAATTTTGAAGTTTTCATAGAAGTATTTACGGAAGCATTTAGAAAACATGACAAGACTCATTAGGCAACAACTAAAATCAAAGCATTATGTCAAGGGGTGCACTTTGTATCAGTCTATACATTTGATTTGTTAGATTCACGGGCATTTACTTATTTTGTAGATGAAAGATACATTAAACTTTATAAAAAAAATTTAGTACAAAAACCTAAACCTATTTACTTAGAAATAATAGATGAGCGACTTTTATCCTTTGGTAGTATCATCCATGAATCCACGCCTATAAAAGTGTCATTTAAAGATCATAGGAGCCAAATTGAATTCAATGTTATTAGGACTCCTTCAAATCCTATTCTTCTTAGGTTATTTGGATTGAAAAAGCATAATCCATCTATAGATTAGAAGTCATGAAGAATAACATTTATAATAGAGATTCCTACAAAAAAAAATGCATAAAAAGCCCCAAAATAATAACCCTTTATTAAGATCTATATTACAATAGATCTTTGTGGAACATACAATCTAATACAAATCAAAGAGAGAGATGAATGAAAGACAGTATTTTAGATAAGGTATGGATATTTTAAATATAATGTCATGTCTTTTGGACTAATAAATACATTTTCTATCTTTTAACATTTAATAAATGATATATTTCGAGAATATTTAGATAAGTTTGTAGTGATCTATCTTGATGACATCTTGATCTATTCCAAAAATCTAAAAGAACACAAGGAATATATTAAGTTAGTATTATAAAAGCTACGAGATATAAGTTTGTATGCCAAACTAGAGAAATACGTATTTCATCAATCTCAAATAGAATTCTTAGAATATATTATATCTATTAAAGGTTTGACAATGGATTCCAATAAGGTAGAGGCGGTTATACAATAGGCCATTCCAAAGACTGTAAAAGATGTATAATACTTTCTTGGATTTGCTAACTTCTATCAAATCTTCATAAAAAATTATTCTCAAGTTGTTGTCCCTCTTACATGATTTACATATAAAGATAAGTTAGAATGGAAGCCTCAAGTACAGAAGGCATTCCAAGATCTCAAAAAAATATTTATTATAGCTTCAATATTAGTGCATCTAGACTTTTTAAAGGTATTTTACCTAAAGACTAATGCTTCAGATTTTGCACTAGGGGTTGTACTTTTATAAATGGATATAGATAACAAACTCCATCCTATTGCATTTTATTCTCAAAAATTTTTTACTACCAAAATCAATTATGAAATCCATGATAAGGAGCTTCTTGCTATTATAGATTCTTTTAAAGAATGGCATCATTTTTTTGAAGGCGCAATACACCCTGTGACTATATATATAGATCATAAGAACTTAGATTATTTTATGTCAGCTCGAGTTCTTAACCATTGCTAAGTTTAATGGAACATGTCGCTATCTCAATTTAACTTTGTTATCATCTATCGCTTGGAGAAGCAACAAGAATTATCTGATGTTCTATCAAAGAGACCATATCTTGCACCAAGGATAGGAGAGGTAGCATTTGATCTACAATGTACAACCTTATTGAAATAGGAGTAATTTTGTCTTTATGTCACTATTACATTAATACTTATTGATCCTAGTTTCTTCAATGAGGTGCATATTGTAACCACTTGTGATGCTTTGGCCCTTGATGTCAAGCGTTAGATGAAAAAAATATTCATAAATTCAAATTAGAGGAAGATCTTCTATACTTTGAAGAACATTTGTATATTCTAGAAGGACCAACACAATTGCGTATTCTTCAATCTCACCATGATTTTCCAACTAGGGGTTATTTTGAATTTAACAAGATCTTAGAACTTATTTCTTGAGATTTTTGGTGGCCTCAAATGTGGAAGGCAGTGAAGGACTTTGTGCTCTCTTGCAACATTTGTTTAAGGTCTGAAAATCCTCGACATTATCCTTATGGATTCTTGCAACCCTTGCCTGTTCTAAGATGGGCATGGTCTTCTATCTTGATGGATTTCATCATGGATCTACCGCCATCCAATTCATTAAATAATATCTTTGTAGTAGTTGATCGACTGACAAAAATGACTCATTTGATTCCTTGCAAAAAAACTACATCTAGTGAAGAAATAACAAGGCTTTTTTTTGACAATATATATCAATATCAAAGCCTACCAAATGATATCGTATCCGATCAAGTTTTAGATATCTAAGTTTTAAAAATATCTTTTTGAAGTATTAAAGATAGATATTAAATTTTTTTTAACTTTCCATCCTCAAATTGATGGCCAAATAGAACAAGTTAATCAAGTTTTGAAGCAATATTTACAATGCACCATTAATTATCATCAAGACAATTGGATCTTGTATTTATCATTAGTGGAATTTGTATATAATAATACTATTCATACTTCAATTCAACAAACACTGTTTTATTCCAACTATAGATATCATCCAAAGCTTGATATGTGGAGTACGTCAAAGAATAATAATCTAGCAACTGAAGGATTTACAAAGCAACTTTTGCAATATCAAACAACCTTGAAGCTTCAATTACAAGCAGCTCAAGATGCTTATAAGGCATCTGTAGATAAATTTAGGAATCAATCACTTGCTTTTTATATTAAAGATAAGATATGGCTTCTTTGACAGAATATGAAGACTAAGTAGTTATATAATAAGTTGGACTATCAAAGGCTAGGACCATTTTCTATCTAGAAGTAAATCAATCTAGTGGCATATTGCTTGGAATTACCATCTGCTATAAAGATACATCAAATTTTTCATGTTTTTCTTTTAGAACCTTGTAGAGAGTTGCATATTCTAGGAAGAATACAAAAATTGTCGCCTAATATTGAAATTGAAGACTATAAAGAATACAAGGTTGAAAATATATTTGATTCATAGTGAAGGTGGGGCAAATTGGAATATCTTATTCATTGGCAAGGCTATGATATTAATAAGCATACATGAGAACCGACTGCAAATCTCACCAATGCGCCTCAAAAAGTATAAAAATTTCATCAATTCTATTTCCAAAAATCCAAATGTATTTGATGATAATTTCTTAGTGAAGATTGGATTTAAAGAATATTCATAAAGAATGAGAGAATTAAATTAAAGCCTTCATCAATATATAGTCATCTATTCTAAGATAGAATAGAATGGTCACAACAAATTAGTCACCATATCAAACCTCCAAGCATCGAGAGAAGAAGCCTTAGGAGATTCGTTTGCCACGCAAGCTTTGAATGAACCAGTGCAATTTTAACAGCCTTCAATTAAGCAAAGTGAGGACAACATATTTCAATGCCAAGTATGACCTTGATTGGAGCTATTAGGAGCAGATCCAAGCATGTAAGTCTTAATTCCAATGCTTGAGTTTTAGTGATATTGCTCGAATTTAGAAAGGTGAATCTTTTTAGTCTTGAAATCTTATTTGGAGGATGTTTTAAAGGCCGTAATAAAGATCAGATCCTTAGATGGAATATTTCAACAATGGAGGTACTAGCTCAAGGTCATAGGCAATTTCTTTGAATTAGGGATATATACTTTGGAGGTTCACAAAATCTTTTAGAACATACTAGAAGCTTTTTGAATTAGTGAAAGTTGATTGAAAAGCTTTCTAATTGACAAAAGTCGATTAAGAAGCTTTCTAATTAATAGAAGGAGCTCAAGAGGCTTCTTCTATATATACTCTTGTCTAGGATGCTTCCTGAGCAGCTACCATCAAACTTAAAAGCTTCTCAAGTAACTTCTATCAACTAGGAAGCTTCTTGAGCTCCTTATTCTATAAATCACTTATTCTATAAGTGTCTTATTTTATATTCTTGTGTCCCTGATATTAGTGATACTCACAATTGATATTTGCTCAATAGCTATTGATTGGATACTAAGACAAGATGATTAAAAAAAGAATCAATTTGCTATATAATTTAGAGCTAAGATATTAAGTAAAAGATAAAAAAAACTATCTACAAGTGAAACAAGAATTATAGAAAAAAAGTGACAATTATGAAAATTGAAAGAAATTATTTAATAAAAGAATCGTTGATAATAGAATTAGATTGTTTGCTATTACTAGAAATAATTATCAATTATAATACCTCTAATTTTACTATGTTAAGATAGATTGCATACATTAAGTCTTTAAATCCTAAATTCAAACATATAATAAATAAAAATAATTTAATAATAGATATACTATTTCAAGCTAAATATAAATAAATAAAAGATTTGATTGATGATATTAAAGATGTGGATACTACTATCTATTTTAAATTGAAGCGTTCCCCCAGGTGCAATAACTTCTGTATTAAATGAAAATACCTGGAAGGAAAATGGATAGATATTAGATAATAATTGAGTACGTTATTAAAGTAATTAGGATGAAATAATATTCATTTTAAGCAAATTAGATAAAAAGCCTACAACTACCTTTTACAAGATAGATACTTGTGGAAGCAGTGTAAAAGAGACAATAATATACCACAAGGAGTAATTTGCAAGAAAAAAATGCAAGAATAATTGATCTAAGAATTCCATGATAGTTTGTGAACCAATCACAAAGATATTTATGTCACTTTTAACAAGCTTAAAGAAAAATATTGGTTGCATAATATATATAGAGATGTGATGAAGTTTATAAAATTGTGTCAAACTTATTAAATATACTCAAAGATTTGATATAGAGATAGATTATATCCTATATATCTTTTAACAATATATTATAAGTGGATGGTGGATTTAATTACTATGCCTATAAGATTGTAATAAATGCAATATTTGATTTTATTTCAAGAAGATTTATCTAACAAAGTAGAAGAAAGAACTCTATAAATAAAATCCACTGAAAGAATTTGTAGATTTCTATTAGAAGATATGATTTGTAAATACGGATGTATTGAAAAGATTATTATTGATCATGGAGAGTTAGATGCATATGAAGCAAGAGAATTTTTTAAAAGATGTGGAATCAAGCTTGCATTTATAATAATATATAATCCTAAAGGTAATGCCAAAAGTGAGCAAGATCATCCTTTAATAGTTAAAAGCATTGTTAAAGTATATAAAGGAAGAATAAAAGAATAGCCAAGGTTATTATCATTTATTCTATTGACTGATTGTACTACTTATAGCTTAGTAGCTTATGCCAACAAAATTGATATAAGAACAAAAACCTATTATATCCATTGAAAAATAAATACATATTTAAAATATTTTATTTTGGCAAAAAAATCTATCTAAAAAAGAACTTCTTGTACTTCAAATTTGTTAATTAGAAAAAAGATGTGAGCCCTAAATTATGCACCAAAATCTTATTTAATTAATTTTTGATATTTTGATAAGATATAATATTATTTATTTATTGATTGTGAAAAAATAGAGGTTTTTGGTCTAAATTATATACTAAGGCCTTAGATTATTAAATAAATTTTATTAAAAATTTAATTATAAATATTAGATTTAAAAAAATATATTATATCTTGTTTAAAATAAATTTGTTAGGAAATATGGAATTAATTGTAATTGAAATATGGTGAAAAAGTGATAGAAAGTTATTCTACTTTTACAGCCACAAAAGATGGTGAAGGAAGAAAATAGAGAATTACTTTGCTCTTGAAGCGACTAGAAATGATAAAAGAAGAAAATGAAGAGCTATTATATTCTTCAACCATTACTTCTATGACAACAAATGAAATTGATCTTCTAACAAATTCTTCTTAAAAATTAATAAGTTATTTTATATAAGTTTTAGCTAGCTAAATTATTAAGAATTAAAACTTATCTATTGATTGATATCTTTAGTGATTTGTCATCACCTTGTAATAAATAGAGGCCAATCATTGGTCCTCTCTACGAATAGTATTAGTTGGAGGTCATATGAGGTATAGATTGACTTCTTAATGACAAGTAGTGCTAAAAATAATAGTTGGTAGTTAGAAATATTTAAAATAAGATAAAGTGCCATGCAAGTTATACCACTTGCTTCTAAATTAGTTATTAATTGCAAGTTATCAGCAATGGTAATTGTCAGTAAATGGCTTGAGGACTTGGATATATAAGATCCTCTCAAAGCCTTATTCATCATCATTTTCACAATCAATTTCTCCATCAATCTATCTATCTAGCTCTCTCTCTCACACCTTTGTTTTGGGTCCTCAGCAAGAGAACTTGACCTAGTGGGGCACCTGGGGATTACTGTTTTATTTATTTATAAATTTTATGCAGTAATAATTTGTTGTTTTATATCACCTGGTCCACTTGGAGCTCATTGTTAGTGGAATTATTTTCTTATTTAAACATATTTATTGTATAAGGGAGAAAAAATTAATAAAGTTAGATAAAAGAATCATCAAATTTGGAGTTGAAATGCAAAAGTTATAAGGGTTTGAAGTTGGGAGGTTTTTTTTGCTGCTGCTGCTCTGCCCTAGAGCTACACCGGTTTTCATCCAACGTGCTATTATCATCCAACATGTTATTATCATCCAAATATGCTTTTTTTCATCTAATTTTTTTGATTTCATCCAATGGTGCTATTATCATCCAATTGCCCTTGTTCTCATCTAGTTTTGTTGATTTTCATCTAACAGCGTTGTTATCATCTAGTTGCCCTTATTCTCATCTAGTTTTGCTAGTTTTCATCCAATGGCACTATTATCATCAAATTACTCTTGTTCTCATTCAATTTTACTAATTTTCATCCAATATTGTATTGATTTCCATCCAATAGTATTGTTATCATCTAATTGCCTCTAATTTTATCCAATTGTATCAATTTTCATCTAATGATATTGTTTTCATCTAGTAGTATCATTTTCATCTATTAGTATTGTTTCCATCTAGTTATCTTATTCTATCCAACTTCTTTCATCCAACTATCCTAATTTGTTATTTCTATCTAATTTTTTTTTTTTTTTTTTTTTTTTTTTAATCACTTGTTCTAAGTTAAATCAAATGATAACCATTGCTTGGAAGGCATTATCTAAAGAGTTGAAACTATAATTATTTGATTAATTAATCAACCATTAAAGTAATTATATAATTAATCTTTCTTATCTTTCGAACTTGTTGTGTAGTTATTTTTCCTCTTAAAGTGGATCAAGAGACGAATTTTAGCTCATAAAAGACTTAAAGATATACAAAAAAAAATTATAAGGTTAAAAAAGGTACATATAAAAAAAAAGACAGATTTAAAAAGCAATATTGATTAAGGCCAAAAAAAATTTAGGAAGGTGATTGGATTTTGGTATATGATAATGGATTCGATAACCAACATAGTACTCTTAAAAAAATTTCTAAACTTTGATTTGGACCTTATATGGTTGTAAATGTTTTAAATAATGTCACATATATACTAAGAGAGCTAGATAGAATATACTTTAAAGTTCCAATTGCAAAATAATATATAAAAATTTTTAAACAATGGAATCAAGACATAATATATGAAGATGTAGGAGAAGTGCTTAATTTCTTTACAAATAAAGAAGAAGAATTAGATTTTGAAAAGGATATTATAAGAGTAATAATATGATATTGATCACAACTTTGATTCTTCTTGGTGTATATCAAAGGATGCATAGATTCAAAGGACGTGGATGTTATATTGTAATTTGGCTACTATGTGAAAATATTATATATATATATATATATATAAATTCTGTAACTAATTGAGGGCCGTATTAGTAGAATTTTGTTGATTACAAAATTATCAGAAAATATCAATGTAACAGAAATCCTATTTAAAAGTTATTATTAATTTATATAACTTTTTTTTTTAATAGTGACTTTTGAGGTTGAATTCAATACTTACAATCTAAGGGCAGTAAGTGACCCCCTATTTAATTAGTGGTTATATTTAAAACTATATTTTTAAGCAATTTGATAAGTTTTAACAAAATTTTTAAAAGTATATATAATCATATTACAAAACTATATACAAAAATTTTGTGGCATTAAGATTTTGGATTTTCAAGATATGAAGAAAATAATGCTCAAGTATCTATAAACTAGGATTTTAAGCACTTGCTAGGATTTCTAAGATATTAGGCGATTGAAAGTGAATCTATTGAATTATTTTTTAATAAAGATTAAAAATAAAATCTATACTTTGAAAAAATTTAATAAAAATTGAATAGTTGAATCAAGAGTTATTGAACTTTAAGTTTCAAAGAGAAATAAATCCTTATGAGCAAATAAACTATTGAAGGATTTTGTTGCAATTTGGATATTTTGAACAAACTAAAGGGATTTTTTAAGAGCCAAGACTTTATAAAGGTGGAAAAATGGATATATAATTATAATAAAATTTTGATATAAAGATGAGATTTTGAAAGGAAATTATGGATTTTTCTTGAAAATTATTGACAATCTATTAATAATTATTTAGTTGAGATTTTATTAAAAAAAATATATTAAAGATTTTTATATGCCATAGAAGGACTTTATATACAAACCTATTCAAATATAAGAGATTTTTATCAGTATAATTTTTCTTTTAGAATATTATCATATTATTTGTCTTTTTTATTAAGAACAAATCACTTATTAGAGTCCTGCCAATAAATTATACATAAATTTTTTACAACCAACTATTTGTTGTGTTTTTAAATTGAAGATCATGCTACATAATAATTAATCTACTACTTTTCAATTCATTAGATAGTATCCTTGTATTAGTTGATCAGCTCATAAAGATGGCTTATTTTAATCCTTGTAAAAAGATTGCTTTTAGTGTAGAAATTACAAGGCTCTTTTTTGACAATATATATTGATATCATAGCCTATTAAATAATATTGTATTCAATCAAGGATTCCAATTTGTATCTAAATTTTAAAGATATCTTTTTAAAGTATTGAAAGTGGACGTTAAATTTCTTTTGACTTTTCATTTTCAAATTGATGAAGTTGTATAATATAATCTTCAATTTGAAAATATATTGGATATTTGGCTATAGAGAATTTATTTTCAACTTATTAATAAGGCTATATTAAGTATTTTATCTTTAATAAAAAAATAATAATATGATGATATTATAAAAGAAAAATTATACTTATATAACTTTTCTTGTATTTAAGTTGGTTTGTATATAAAGTCCTTCTATGATATATAGAAGATCCTTAACATCCTTTTCTTTATTGATTCACAACTATTCAATTGATGATAAGTTAAATTGCCAATAATTTTTTTTAAAAATCTATAATTTCTTTTTAAAATTCCATCTTCTTATCAAAATTTTATTATAATTTTATACATCTATTTTTCTACATCCATAAAGTCTTGGCTCCTAAAAATCCCTTTAGTTTGTTCAAAAGGCTCAAATTGCAATAAAACCTTCAATAGCTTATTCACTTGCAAAGGTTTATTTTTTTTCAAATTTTAGAGTTCAATAACTTTTGATCTAACTATTTAAGTTCTATAAAAAATTTTTCTAAAATGTAGATAATACTCTGAAGCTTTACTACAAAAAAAAATTGTAGATTTACTTTCAATTGTCCAATATCTAAAAATTCCTAGCAAGAGCTTAAATCCCTAATTTAAAGACACTTAAACATTATTTTCTTTATATCTCACAAATCCAAAGTCCTCATGTCATAAAAATTTTGCACATAGTATTTCAACATAAATATATAAACTTTAAAAAATTTTGGGCTAAAAATTTATTAAATTGTCTTAGATATAGCTCAAAATATAACCACTAGTTAAGCGGGGTCACTTATTATTCTTTGATTACAAGCACTAATTTTAACTTCCAATGTCTTTTTTATTCTAACTTGGATTTTATCAAGCTATATATAAAAATTGTAGTTAAAAAAGTATTCTTTTCAATCTTAGTTGCTGATCTTCTATTGCTTTGTGTATGTGCGAGTTATATCCCAAAGAATGATAATACATATAATTTGATATCTTAACTTTGAGCACTCATATCTCTTCTATAAAAAGTTCAAATTATACAAATTTTATACCAAAACCATAGCTAAGAATCCAAACTTTCTGATCCTAGCCTCTAAAGTTCAAAATCCTTTGAAAAAATAAATCCTAATTCCTAATAAGCCCTCTAGCAACTTCCTTGAAGTCCATTGGATATGATTTTTGGCTAATAGGAATAGAGACTTCTATCATCCATCTCCATTTATCCACATAGATGGTCTAACTACTCCTTTTTATATTAAAAATTTCTTTTTCAAATATTTTTTTAATAAAATTAACATAATATATATTTTGAATATCAAATAAAAGAAATAAATAAGATCTTAAGGATCACCAATATCTAATAAAGTTAATTTAAGAAATATAAAAGTTATTATTAGTATAAAATCAATTTCAAAAGTTACTATTAAAAAAAAAGAAGATTGTATAAATCTTAGTAATAGACCCTTTGAATGGATTCTTTTTAAATTAACAACTTAATCATATTTTTTAATCAATAAAAATCTATTAATATGGCTTTCACTTAAATATATATTAAATTATATATTAAATATACATGTATAATATTTTTACATCATAATCAAATCACAACACAACAATGATCAAATATAATGAATTAATTAAGTTTTAGAACAATATTTATGATGTAATATCAACTATCAACCAGATGATTGAATCTTATATCTATTTTTAGTAGAATTTATATTGAATAATATTTTTTATATCTCAATTCACTAAATACTATTTTATTCCAACTATGGATATCAATCCTAAGCTTGATCTATGAAATATACTAAAGAAGAATAATTCAACAGCCAAAGGATTTATAAAGCATCTATCGTAACAACAAACAAATTTTGAACTTCAATTACAAGCAGTTCAAGATGCTTACAAGACATCTATAAATAAATTCAAGAATCAACTCCATGCTTTTCATATTAGAGATAAAATATAGCTATTTTGACA
This sequence comes from Physcomitrellopsis africana, assembly GCA_036785485.1. NCBI lineage: Eukaryota > Viridiplantae > Streptophyta > Bryopsida > Funariales > Funariaceae > Physcomitrellopsis > Physcomitrellopsis africana. Next base: position 25,848 of record JAWRVF010001301.1, read on the forward strand.
AAATATCAAGATCAAGCAGCGATGCAATAAGTTGGATTATTAAAGGTTAGGACCATTTTCTATCTAAAAGTAAATTAATCAAATGGTATATTGCTTAGAACTACCATTTTTTATGTACATATATCTAATTTTTATTATAATAGAAATTTTCATATTCCAAAAAGAATACAACAATTACCATCTAATATCAAAATCAAAGATTATGAAGAATACGAGGTTGAAAAGGTGCTTGATTCAAGGTGAAGATGGAACAAATTGGAATATCTTGTTCATTGGCACTGCTATAATATCAATGAGTGTACATAGGAATCGGTCAAAAATCTTACCAATATACTTCAAAATATATAATAATTTTATTAACTTTATTCCTACAAATGCAAACCAATTTGATGATGATTTTTGAATAAAGATTAAATTTGAAGAATACATATAAGAAAGAAAGAGTTAAATCAAAGCCTTCATTAGTATACAATCATTTATTCTAAGATAAAATAGAATAGTAGAAGCAAATCAATCACCATATCCAATTTTTAAGTATTGAAAGCTTTAGCAAAACAAGGTTAAGTAGATTCACTTGTTATACAAGCTTTGAACAAACCAGTGCAGTTTTTACAACCTTTAATTAAATAAAGTAAAGACAATACATTTCAATGCCAAATAAGACTACTATTAGAGCCATTAAGAGCAACATCCAATCATAGAAGTCTTAATTTTAATGCTTGAGTTTTAATAATATTACTTGAGCTTAAAAAGATGAATCCTTTTAAATCTGAGATCTTATTTGGAGGATGTTTTGAAATCTGCAATGAAGATCAAATCCTTGGATAGAATATTTTAACAATGAAAGTACTAGCTCAAGGCTATAAGCAATTTTTTTAAAGACCAATAGAACTTATTATCTAAGAATAGAAAATAAAATATATAGCTTCATTATTGTAATATATTCTTGATTTTTTACATATGTAAAAAGATTTCCAAAGATATGAACTCTTCTTGAAACTTATTGCTAGAGAAAGAGGTGGTATTAGGAATATATACTTCAAAAATTCATAAAATCTTCTAAAATATTTTAGAATCTTTTAAGTTAGTAGAAGTTACTTAACAAACTTTTTAGTTAGTGGAAGTGACCCAAGAAGATTTCTAGTTAGTGGAAGTAGCTTAAGAAGCTTTCTAGTTAGTGGAAGTAGCTCAAAAAGCTTTGTAGTTAGTAGAAGGAGCTTGAGAGGCTTCCAAGTTGGTAGAAGCTGCTTGAGAAGCTTCTTAGACATGGATATATATTAGAATTAAGGCTAAAGAATTTTTTAGTCTTAGCAACACATCTCTTGGAATTCTAACTCGTTTTTTTTCATGTTATTTGTAGACTCATCTAGTTAGTTCAAGTCTTTGTTAGTTTCTTCTTGAAACATTTTTCTAGTTCAAGTCTCTTGTTCTATATTCTTATGTCTTTGATACTTTAGACATAGCTGTTTAAGTTTTAAACACAGCTACTTGATAATTGGCCATGGCTATTGATATATGTACAAAGACATGTCATATTAGTATCATAAGACTATTAAGAATAAGATCAAAGATCCATTCTAGAAATTTAAGTAATATCATACAAAATCAAGAAGCCAAGATCACATTAACAAATTAGTCATTAATTCAAAATATACTTTCAAAATATGAAGATCTTTTGGTTTTTTTATGGATATGGCTTGAATAAAGTGTCTTTAGATTCAACACTCATAAATCGTGGATTATGAGCCAATAAACAACAATAAAGAACTATTTTCTGTAATAGAAAGTAGATAATATAATAATATACATTAGGCTAATATATTTCTATATTCAATAAATCTTACATTTTTTATTATTAATCATATATATATTATAATATTAATTATAAGAATTTTATCTTTGTAATATATCAATAGCCATGGCCAATTTTTATATTATAATATTAATTATAAGAATTTTATCTTTTTTTTTATAATTAATATTATAATATAATATTAAAATATATTTTTATTTATTTTTTAATTTAAAATCCTATTTATAAATCATAAGAACCAAATTTTATAAGGATTTTTTTTTTGATGTACTTACCATATGTTTAAGAAAAAAAATTTATTTTTTAGACTTTTAAGAATTAATTTTTTTTAATTGAATAAGTATCTTAAAGCTTATTTGGAAATCACAATAGTTTTAATACTCAAATTTTAATTATTTAATTATAATTTTACTTCAACTTAAATAATTATGAATGAAATATTAAAATTATTAAAAAAAATTATTATGGTATAATTGTAGATTTTATCCATGAATTTTTAGAATTTTCAAAATTTTCTATGTTAAAACTTTTGAATGTAGAATATCTTTTGAATTTTAAATAATTATATTTAATATACTTTTTAAACATCAAAATTTATCATTTCACTTAAGTATATTTAAGGACTTTTTGGCAATTAATTCTTCATGTTAATGTCAAAATAAAATCCTTTTATATTATATTTTAAATTATTGCATAATCTAGACATTATTTTGAGGATACAACTTCCTATAGTATACATGCTTTCTATTCAAATATCAAGTACAAAAAATCTCTACCAAAATTTCCATACTTATTTCTATTTTTAAATTTTCATATTATTATCATCTTAATAAATTTTTTAGTTCAATTATAACCATATATATATATATATATATATATATAGTCTAAGAAAATATATACAATATTTTAAAATATCCTATAAGATAGCTATATGTAATAATTGATTATTACATTTACATAATTTGATCTTATCAATAATTTTTATTTAAAATTATAAAATAAAAGATTTATATATTTTTAAATTATCTTATTAACTAATAAATTATTTTAGCTATACTTAAATTTTAAAATAAAATCTCTATTTTTAATTTAAAAAGTAATGAGAAAATAAATGGAAATATTAAAAACAATAATAATAGATTTTTTTTAAATTGTAAGATTTTGAATTAGACTTGTAGGCTTTTTTCAACATACAAAAATACTATCTTTTTAGATAAAATTATACTTTTGGATGAAGGTGAGAAAATAGTTTTAAAATAATATAATACTCATGTATTTTTTTTGAAGATGTATTTTATTTTGAAAAAAAAAATTCTTCTCATGCTAAAAATCTATTTCAGCTTGAAAAATGCAATAGAGGATATATAAAATTTAAAATAATTTTTTAATTAATCTATTTTATCATTAGAATAGTTTTATATCATTTATAAGATACTAATTTTTAATCTCTAGATTGTTTGTATTAGCATATCTTATATCTTCACCACAACATTAAAGAAATAACAAGAAGATATCAACATGTCATCTAAGTGCTATTTTTTAAGGATATTTTATTTTTTATTTTATTTTTAGAGGTTGGAAACCAAAAGAATTTATTCCATAGCAAAGAATCATAATAAAAAAACCAGATGCAAACCTTAGTGGTTTTTTAAACAACATTTCTACAACTTAAGAGTATATAGCAAATATATTCTTAATTAACTTTCAAATGTTATTTTAGATCCTAGTAGGGGCAGCTTGAAGAATCATATAAAGAATACGATGTAAATATAGAGGCTAGATTAGGATGTATGATTGCCAAAATAAAGAAATAAGAATATAAGAATCAACTAGGAAGTTAGGTAAAAAACAAATAATCCTTCAAAATTCTTTTGTACATATTATATGCATATATGGAAAAATTTGATGTTATAAATGAATGTAATAAATAACTTACATCAAGAAGAATTGAAAGATCCCTTATGAGTCTTAAATTATGTATTAAAATTTTATATAATTAATTTTTATTATTTTGATAAGATATGATATTATTTATTTATTAATTATGAAAAGATAGAGGTTTTTGGTCTAAATTATATACCAAGGCTTTAGATTATCAAATTGATATTAATAGAGTTTATTTATAAAAAAAAAAAAAATTTAAAAAATATTATTTTAAAAAAAAAAAAAAAATTCTTCTACAAATATGGAGTTATTTGTAGTTGGAGTATGGTGAATAAGTGATGGAAAGTTATTCTACTCTTAAAGCCACATAAGATGGTAAAATAAAAAGATGAAGAATTATTTTACTCTTGAAGCTACAAGAGATGGTGAAAGAAGAAGATAGAAAATTACTTTGCTCTTGAAGCCACAAGTAATGGTGAAAGAAGAAGATGGAGAGCTATTCTACTCTTCAACTATTACTTTTATAATAAAAAATCAAGTTGGTCCCTAATAAATTCTTCTTAAAGATTAATATTTCTATTAATAAATTAATAAGTTATTTTACATAAGTTTTTATTAATTAAATTATTAAGAGTTAAAATTCATCTATTAATTGATATCTATGATAATTTATCATCACCTTGTAGCAAATGGATGCCAATCATTGGTCTTCTCTACAAATAGCATTAGTTAGTGATCATGGGAGGTGTAGGTCAACCTTTTAATGACAAGTGGTGCTCAAAACAATAGTTAGTAGTTAGGAATATTTAAACTAAGATAAAGTACCACAGAAGTTATACCACTTGTTCTCAAATTAGTTATTACTTGCAAGTTATCAGCAATGGTAATTGTTGATAAATGGCTTGAGGGTTTAGGTATATAAGACCTTCTAAAAGCCTTGTTTATCATCAATTTTTTCATCAATCTATCTATCTATCTATCTATCTCTCTTTCTTTCTCACCTTTGGTTTGAATCCTTGGCAAAGACAATCCATTGAGGCACCAAGAATTATATTATTTTATTTGTTATAAACTTGTATTATTAGTTGTTGTTTTACATCCTTGCTGGTCCTCTTGGAGCTCATTGTTAGTAGAATTATTTTCTTATTTAGACATGTTTATTGTGTGGGATAGAGAAAATTAGTAAGATTAGGTAAAAGAATCATCAAATTTGGAGTTGAAATAGAAAAGTTATGAGGGTTTGAAGTTGAGAGGTTTTTATTGTTACTGCTTTGCCCTGAAGCTACGTCGGTTTTCATCCAACAACACTATTTTTATCCAATAGTATTATTTTCATCTAATTATATTAATTTTTATCCAATAATATTATTTTCATCAAATAATATAATTTTTATCCAATTATACCTGTTATCATCTAATTATACTTATTTTTATCTAAAAGTACCAATTTTTATCTAAATATAACTATTTTCATCTAACAATACCAATAGTATTATTTTTATGTAATAATGTTGTTTTCATCTAGCTATTTTGTTCTATCCAATTTCTTTCATTTTGATACTTTATTATGTTATTTTTTTATTTTTTTATTTTTTATTATTATATTATTTGTTTTAAATTAATTTAAATGACAACCATTGTTTAGAAGGCATTATCTAAAGAGTTGAAATTTCAACCACTTGATTAATTAATCAACTATTAAAGTAATCACACAATTAATTTTTACTACCTCTTGAACTTCTTGTGCAGTTATCTTTCCTCTTAAAGTGGATAGGGAGGAAATTTATCCTCACACCCCTACTTAGGCCTCCACAACTAAATGGTGCTTGTGTATTAACCAAGATTGTATCAAATCCCAACCTCTCATACTACTCAAGGATTAAACACTAGGATGCATGTCTAGATACATGTCTACCACATTTAAAATCATCACTCGACATGATTATTACCAATAAGGGTCAAGTCTAGGTTTGACTGGCAATACAAGAGATTACATTTTTATTTGATGGTAAAATACTAGACAGTATTGTATGATAAAATGGCTATTAGATAAAAGAAAAAAGAAATGATTATAATATATAGGAGCTCAAATAAAAACATTTTAGAAAATTATCTTAAAATTATGAATAATAGACAAGAAAGTAATAAAAATTAAAAGGTACTAATATTGCCTTTAATAGAAGAGGCTTCTATTTATTTTGTATGATAATAAATAAAACAAAATAAAATATATTAGAAAAATCAAAATATAGATATCTTCAAGAGAGGATTAAAAATAGGTTTTAATAAATCTTATCTCACAATATTCAAAGTTAATATCTGGAAAGGACCAATTGTAAACCTATGTCAAAATCAGACCCTAAGGTACAAAATCACATATCTATAGCAGGTTGAGGATTGATTTGCAAATCAAAGAATTAGATTAGTGAATAAATTTAAAAGGGTTTTTTTTAGTGTTAATTTTAAGTAATTTGGAGAGAAATTGGCTTTGTAAGAGCTTTGCAAAGTCAAGATTGTATTGGATGATTCTAAATTTTGTGAAGTAAAAAAATATTTATAAATTTGAATTTTTTGTGAGTTTGATTACAAATCTACAAGTGAAATTCTGAGGATTCATGATTGTAGTTGTAATTAATACTTATTGTAAGTATAAATTTGATCAAACAATTTAATTAAAAATTATTGAAGTTTAAGTAGGACAAGATCTTAGAAGTTAGGATTTGAAGGTCAATGAAGGTTTTTTAGATATTTAGCAATCTACTAATTAAATTGAAGTGAAATTTATTTTTTTAGATAGTAGAGTAGATATTTTTATTAGTGTATGAATTTTGAGAGCAGTTAAATGGTGCAAAAGAAAGATATTTGTATTGAAAGTTTGGCATCAAGATTGGAGAAGAAGGGTGGCCTACATCCAAGTAGAAATTTAAGCTTAACTTTTATTTGATAAGTAGGATCTCTTTCAATTTTTTTATGTATATTTTCAACTTAATTATCAAAAGATGTGCAAAACTTATGCAAAGATCAATGGTTAGATCATCAACCATTATGGTTTCAAATTGCTATATGATTTGATTAGGATTATTAGGAATATAAATATAAGACAAGAATCTTAAAATAGGACAAGGTTTCCAAAAGAAAACCAATAAGAACTTAAATTAAATAGATGAGTACACAAACAACACCAAGAAAGATGAATTAGAACTCCAAAAGATGCATTGTCGAGATTGAAGAATTCTTCAACCTTGATTCTTATATATATTCTTGTTTAGAATGCTTCTTGAGCGGCTACCATCAAACTAAGAAGCTTTTTAAGTAGTTTCTACCAACTGGAAAGCTTTTTGAACTTCTTCCACTAATTGGGAAGCCTCTTGAGCTCCTTCCATTAACTAGGAAGCTTTTCAACTGACTTTCATCAATTAGAAAGCTTCTCAACTGACTTTCACTAATTCGAGAAGCTTCTAGTATATTCTAAAAGATTTTGTAAACCTCCAAAGTATATGTTCCTAACATCATTCTCTTCTCTAACAACAAATTCCAAGAAAAGCTCAATCTTATTACATACGTAAGAAATTAAGAATACACTATATTATTGAGGCTATATAATTTGTTCTTTGTTCTTAGACAATAGGTTCTATTGGTCCTTGAAGAAATCACCTATGACCTTGAGCTAGTATCTCTATTGTTGAAATATTCAATCTAAGGATCTGATTTTCATTACGGCCTTCAAAACATCCTCCAAACAAGATCTCAAGACTAAAAGGATTCATCTTTCTAAATTCAAGCAATATCACTAAAACTCAAGCATTAGAATCAAGACTTACATGATTGGATCTTGTTCCTAATGGCTCCAACCGAGGTCGTATTTGGCATTGAAATGTGTTGTCCTCACTTTGCTTAATTGAAGGTTGTGAAAACTGCATTGGTTCATTGAAAGCTTGCATGGCAAACGAATCTCTTGAGGCTTCTTTTCTCGATGCTTGGAGGTTTGATATGGTGACTAATTTGTTGTGACCATTCTATTCTATCTTGGAATAGATGACTATATATTGATGAAGGCTTTAGTTTAATTCTTTTATTCTTTATGAATATTCTTTAAATCCAATCTTCACTAAGAAATTATCATCAAATACATTTGGATTTTTGGAAATAGAATTGATGAAATTTTTATACTTTTTGAGGCGCATTGGCGAGATTTGTAGCCGGTTCTTATATATGCTCATTAATGTCATAGCCCCGCCAATGAATAAGATATTTCAATTTGCCCCACCTTCACTATGAATCAAATATATTTTCAACCTCGTATTCTTTATAGTCTTCAATTTCAATATTAGGCGACAATTTTTATATTCTTCTTAGAATATGCAACTCTCTACAAGGTTCTAAAAGAAAAACATGAAAAATTTGATGTATCTTTATAGCAGATGGTAATTCCAAGCAATATGCCACTAGATTGATTTACTTCTAGATAGAAAATAGTCCTAGCCTGTGATAGTCCAACTTATTATATAATTGCTTAGTCTTCATATTCTGTCAAAGAAGCCATATCTTATCTTTAATATAAAAAGCAAGTGATTGATTCCTAAATTTATCTACAGATGCCTTATAAGCATCTTGAGCTGCTTATAATTGAAGCTTCAAGATTGTTTGGTATTGCAAAAGTTGCTTTGTAAATCCTTCAGTTGCTAGATTGTTATTCTTTGGCATATTCTATATATCAAGCTTTGGATGATATCTATAGTTAGAATAAAACAGTGTTTGTTGAATTGAAGTATGAATAATATTATTATATACAAATTCTATTAATGATAAATATAAGATCCAATTGTTTTGATGATAATTAATGGTGCATCATAAATATTGCTTCAAAACTTGGTTAACTTGTGAAGCTTAGTGAATGTCTCATCTACAAAATAAGCAGATGCCCGTGAATTTAATAAAGTAGTTGTTTGAAGCTTTTGAAGGCCAAAATATAAAAAGATTGTAAAACAACGAGCAAGTTGAGTAGAAAGAGATGAACTTGAATAATTTTATAATATTAGATTGTTCAACCGCACAGTCCCTATTATGGCTAAACATTGTCGTTTTCCTGAACAATTAAACTCCTAATTTTGATAATGTGTTGATTTTGTTTCTTCAAGCAATTATCAACCTTGTAGCCTTCCTCGCCACAATACAAGTATAGATCTTCTTCCACCCGATGCTTCTTTTCTTATAGACTAAGACATTTAAATTGTATTGCATCAAGTTGCATATTTTCTACTTCTAAGTGTAAATTCAAAATGCTTGTTGATGTAATACAAGAATATCAAATTGCGTATTGTCTTGTTGAAGTCCATGAATGTTAATCTTCTCAACATTGAAATAATTGATTATTATATTTTATGACTTAACTAATAGCTTCATTAAGCAATTGTGGATCTGGAAGTAATAATAATAAATCCTTCACATTGTCTCTTAATCTCCAATAAAATTAGCTGATTAGAGCTTCTTCATTCTAATTGATATTGCACGCTGTGAGCCATTAAAACAGCTCAATTCTTTATTTTTATCCCAAAATCAATCAAAAATCAATAATTATAATAAATTTATACTAACTAGTATTTATTGGTGGCTAAATTTTTTATTAAATGGATTATTCTTGCCAAATAAATATTCTTACTATTCTAAAAAATAAGCTTGATGTATTAGTAGAAAATTAGATAAAAAATTATCTAAACTTAATAATAGAATGACCATCTAGGATTAAAATCAATTATATTAGCTTAATCTATTATTAAAAAAATAATAGAATTCTAAAATTTAAAATTCTATGAATTTTGATAATTTTTAAAAATTACTGGCTTCTAAATGTTATGAGTCAAAATTGTTTAATAATTGGTGATTTTAATCACCATATTAAAATATATCTAATTAAAAAAAATACTATGATTATATTTAGATTATTAATATTCATCTAAGTCCAAATTAGAAGGTAGTAGAAAAAATCTCTTGAAGTATTTTAATAAAATAATAATAGTCAAAAATTATAATTAATAAATTGATTAAAACAATACTTTTGAAACTTAGATTTGGACATATGAGTAGTCAGTCTTAGAATAAAATTGTATTTTAAACACATTGGTGGTGTTAGTTTTGCTAAAAAGATAGTCTATTCTTAATTATAGGCAAATCCAGCCTTAAAATTGGACTTGGGCTTAGGATCATTTTGGGCCCTTGATCTTGATTAGGGATTTATAGTTTAAGGGTGGAGATGTGGCTGCCACCCCTGGACTGCCTTGCTCTTGGTTAAAAATGGCTTGGATGGCCATTTTTTCTCTCTCATCTTTTAGTGGCGAAGCCCTTACAAAATTTCCTATTGAAATGTAGATTTTTCTTTTCTAAGTCAAGCTATATTTTATTTATACATAACTTTTAGTAAAGATAGAATTAGAAATTGAAACTTTAAGAGGTGGTCAAAAAATTTGTTTGCTTTTTAATGACATATTGCACGGGCCATTTAGATCAAAGACAAAGTAGTGGTGGCCATTTTAGTAATAGGGTATTTGCTGCCCTTTTGATTTGGAATTGTAACTTTGGAGGACAAGATCTAGAGTATTAAGAGAATTTCAAAGGTAAAATTTGTTGAAATAGAAGCACTTTGAAGTCTAGTTTTTGAGAAGCTAAAGCTTGTTCATAGGCAATTAAGAACAGGGCAGTGGCAGCTATTTTAGTAGTAAGGTATCTATTGTCCCTTTGATTTAGAGTAGTGACTTTGGAGGATGAGATTTGGAATTTTAAGAAGAGATTGAAAATAAAATTTATTAAAAAAAAATTATTTTAAAATTTGGTTTTTGAAAAGCTAAGGCTTATTCCCAGGCAATCAAAGACGAGGTGGTGGCAGTCGTTTTAGTGAAGGGGGGTCTGCTATTAGACAAATTTAGAGCACCAACTTTGAAGAGCGACATCTTCCACACTAGAGTGAGTTTGGAGCTGAAATTTTGAATGGTAATAGAACTTGAAGTTACCTTTCTAGGAGGTCTAAGCACGCTTGAATCCAATCAAAGACAAGACAATAACAGCTATTTTAATGAAGGAGGTTTGATTTCTTAGATCAGAAGCATCACTCGGTTAGATTTTCAATATTTGTACAATTGCTTGTAATTTCCTTCTAGCACCTTATTGAATAATCTTTTATACTTATTATTAAATACTTCTTGAGATAATTTCTCTTCATTATCCTATTTTTTTATTTTTTACTTTTACTTAGAAGTTTTCTATTGTAATTTTTTTTTCCCTGATTCACTTTTACTATCAATTAAGTTCATACTTTTAACTTTTATTTTTTCATATTTATTCTTTTATATTCATCTTTTATCTTTTATCTTTTATCTTTTTATTTGTGATTTTTATTTTAATCTTTTATATATTATTTTTTATTATTTATCTTTTGTCTTTTATTTTTTATCTTTTACTTGTCATTTTTACTTTTATTTTTTATCTTTTATTTTTTACTTTTTATCTTTTAGCTTTTGTCTTTTATTTGTCATTTTTACTTTTATCTTTTATCTTTTATTTTTTATTATTTATCTTTAATCTCATATTTTTATCTTGATTCTTTTATTTATTTTTATCCATCTATAATACTAATGGTATATTATTTGGAAGACACTTAGATGGTAGTACTACAATGCTAATAATAAAGAAAGTCCATAAAACATCTAAAAACACTAATTTTTTTTAATTCATTCAAATAAAAACATAAAAAAACTTGAAGTGAGTTTTTTTTTGGCTCACACACACTAATTGCCCAAAATTAGATGCATAGATTGATATAGAGCATGTCTTTTGACGTAATACTGAGATCTTAGTTGTTGCCCAATAAGCCTTGTCATGTTCTCCAAATGCTTCTACAAATGCTTCCATGAAAATATCAAAGTTATTCAAAATTAACAATCTTTTTTTAAACAAGGGAGCAAACTATGATAGTGCTTGCCTTGTAAGTAAGGTGCCAATCAATCCAACTTGTGATTCTTCTGTTGGATAAGTATTTTATTATAGAATTGTTATTAATCAAATTTGATTGACAAATCCTTGAAACTTTGAACACGTATTATCATATTTTTATAAAAGACTAACTCGAGGCTTCTTATGTTGTTGAACAAGCAGATTTTCTTGGCGTAGTGTAGGTAGTACTACATCGTCAAGCACAAAAATTTGGAGTGGATACAATCTAGATTGTAGTACTCCAAATGTTGCATCATTACAAAGTTTTACAACAATCCCTTCAATCTCCGCAGTCCTAACAAACAAAGTAGTAAGAACACTGATAATAGTATTTAACTTGGATTCAAAAAATTTGGTCATATTAATATCTTAATCTCCAGCCATTTTAAGAGAAAGAAGAAAGGAATCTATAAAAAAACAATGTCAGTTTAAAGGAGGGTAATCCGCAACCTCTAAAACACTTTAAAATCTTCAAAGAGAGGGGTGATCTACTCTTTCACAAGAAAGACAAAGCTCCAATATTGATGAAAAAAATATCAATTTAGAGGAGGATAATTTATAACCTCTAAAGTAATGATATACCTTTGAGTAGAAGGATAATCCACTCTTTAATAAAAAGAATCCAACTCTAATATTATAAATGAGGTCAGTCTCGACAAACTGTTATGAACACAAGAAAACAAAACAAGAATCTTGAACTAGAACAAGGTTTCCAAAAGAAAACCAATAAGAACTTGAATAAAATAGATGAATACACATAAAATATTAAGAAAGGTGAGTTAAAATTCCAAGTAATGCATTGTCGAGACTGAAGAATTTTTCAGCCTTGACTCCTATATATATTCTTATCTAGGATGCTTCCTGAGTCGCTACAATCAAACTAAGAAGCTTCTCAAGCAGCTTCTACCAATTGGTAAGCCTCTTAAGTTCCTTCCACTAAATAGGAAACTTCTCAATCAACTTTCACCAAGTAAGAAGCTTCTCAACCAACTTTTATTGACTCAAGAAGCTTCTCAACTAACTTTTACTAACTCAAGAAGCTTCTATAATATTCTAGAAGGTTCTGAGAACCTCCAAAGTGTATGTCCCTAAGAAGGATTTATTAAGATTTGGTTATGATTTGTTAGGATTTGTTAAGATTTGATTAGGATTTAATTAAGGTCTAATTAAAATTTGATTAAAATTTGACTAAAATTGATTAAAATTTGATTAAAATTTGATTAAGATTTTAATAAGATTTAAATAAGATTTGATTAGAATTTGAATAGGATTTGGTTAGGATTTGACTAAGATTGATTAGGATTTGATTATAATTTTTATTTTTAATATTTTAAAAGAATTTTTATTTTAATATTTTTTTGGATTTATATTAATATTTCTTTAAAACTTCTTTATTATTTTATTATGACTTCTTTAGAAGTTTCTTAGGATTTTTTGTGCTCTTTTATAATTAATTAAAAATCTAATTGAATTTTTAATGATTGAGCATACTTGTTAATCTTTAATTATAAATTTTATATGATTCTATTAAAGATGTTAGGACTTATTTTTATTTTTTTCCTTTTATCTTCCACAATCAAGTGTCCAGCATATTTTCAAGCAAGACTTCATGACATATGATATATTTGGTGAACTTAATGTAAAAAACTTGAGTTGGAAGGTAATTGGATTTTTTTGATCTATTTGAATTATAGAAAAGGAAGGCAAGAGAATGGAAGAAGGAGCTATAGATGGTATTTTAAGTGGAGCTACAAGCGAAAGTATTAGTGGAAGACAAGATATGTAATCTGATCCTAACTCTGCAAGCATATTTGAAGCATTTGCTTTATTCATGCAACAACAACAAAGTAAAGATTATAAAGAAGGTATAGCAAACAAAGCATTACATATAATTGTGGACAAATTTGATCAAGTTGAAGGTAAGGATATTACAAGTTTAAGGTGTTATGTGAGAGAAATAAAATTGAAGCATGTTTTCAAAAAAGAGATGGTTTAATTATTTGAATTGGTTATTGTACCAAAGATAAGAAATCATGTAAAGTCTATTATAGGATATTTTGGAGATTTATAAGAGAAATTTTTTCAAACCTTGAAGGATGAATATTTTTTAGAAGACAATGATCAAATTACAAAAAAGTCATTTTTTGAATGGATTAAAAGTCCTAAAAAGGATCTTCAAGCAACAGAATTATTAAAAAAATTTGAAAGATAATATTCTCATTTATCAAAGAAGGAGAGGCAATGATGAATCCAAATAAAGTAGAACTATCTCTTCAAGCGACTCATTGAGAGTTGCAAGAAAAATTAGAAATATTTCTTGAAGATAAAGAAGAGAAAGAAAGATTGACATCAAATTGGAAAGAAGTGAAAGAAGCAATAGGATTGTTTACAAAAAATAAAATAAAAAAGATAGAATAGGTATTCAAAGATCATTGTAAGCATGTAAGATAAAATTACCTACCAACCATTCTATATCTATGGTTTAACCTTTAATGTCTACATCAAAAAAAAAATGAAATGAATATAGATGAATTCATATGTGGGATGAGAGATTTATAAATAAAATTTGTAAAACTTGAAGAGAAAGGTCAATCATCAAGGATATCAACAAAACAAAAATCAGGACCGATGGAAGTTATAGTGTATAGGTGCATATGATGTGATAGCATGGAATATTCAAGAAGAGAATATAAAGATTTTATAAAGGCGCTATGCAATATATTATTATCAACTTATTTTGGTAATGAATTATTATTCAACACATTTTGCATCTCAAGTGTAATGAATTATACTAAAAAGAAAAAATTTAATGCAAATGATTTAAAATCTGTTGATAATAATATTTAGCAAATTACTAGATGGAATGATTCAATAGATTGATTATCAATGCATGTTCATATTATAAGCAGACAATGTAAAATATTAATAGAAAAAAATTAAAAAAAAATAAAAAAAATAAAGAGCCATCAAAAAGGACTATAAGAGGAAATAAAGTAAAACAACAAAAAAAATCCTATGCATGAGGAGGAAGTAGAGAATGTTTCTACAAAGAAAAAGAAAATTCTAAAAAAAATAAAAGACTCCTGCTTATAAATTATAATCAGATATTGATGTTGCTATAGATTTGAAGAAGATATTAGAAGAATGGATTTTAGGAGGAAAGGTCGAATTTACAATTGGTGAAATTTTAGAAATTGTAAAGCATGAATTTTATGAAATTATTATTAATACAATAAAGAAAAAATGGCAATCTATAGAAGATATTATGATATCAAATACATAAGGAATAAAGGCAATGAGAAATAATATAGATGAAGAGGATAAAATGCAAGTTTTAGGAGATGTTTCATGAGTTGGATTTACAAAGGAAAGAAATAGGATTCAACTATCTAGTCATTATTTTTAAAATCATTAGACAAAAGCTTCTATAAAATTTTTAATAAAATTAGGAGATTTGAAAGAAACAATTGTGGCATTAATTGATTATGGTTCTTATATCAATTTAATATCAAAAGAGCTATATAAAAAAGAAAAATGACTTATTAATATTAAATATGGATAGATGATAAGATCAACAAATAATTCAAAGGGAGATTTATATGGAGTTTGTCTAAATATCAAGATTATAATAGAAGATATTATTTATGAACAATATTTTAAGATACAAGATATGTTTATATATCCTATTATATTAGGATAATTATACATTATTACCACACAAATGGAAACAAAGATAATGGATGATGGTTTAGCCTATACAAGGATAAGAAGCTAAGATAGAATGATAGCAATTCAATTCTTAACTATTTGTATCAATCATGAAAGAAAGTATAATAAGTTGAAAAAAAATCTTTTATTGAATGAAAAATTTGAAGACCTTGAGGATTTTTACCACACACCATTATAAAGTGGGATTGCAATAGGTTAAAAAAAAATGCTCTTGCTTAGTTTAAAAAAGAAGATATTATCTATTAGACTTATTGAATTGAGATCACATTGTATATTGTATTTTAAAACTATAGAAAAGATAAAAAGGATAGATAAATATTATATTAAAAATATGGAATAAATCTTGAAAAAAAATGAAAAATTGATTGAAGATTAATTTATTTCATGATCATTTGAAGAAGTTGGATTTACAAATACTATGGAAGAATTAAATTATTTATTATAATATAGATTAAAAAGAGAGAATAGAATTATTAATATATATTCAAAAAAATATTATGATGAAATTCAAAGATATATAGAAAATTTAAATTATCAAAAAATAAATATTAAAATTAAATATAAATCAATAGAAAAAAAAGATTAAATCAATAGCTTTGCCATTACCATCAAATTGTAAAATAAAAGATGAAGAGAGAATCTATACAATCAAATTTAAAAGATCCTAGGAAAATAGAACATGAATTTATAGATGCTACATTAAATGGATTGAAGGTTGGATGTGATGGATTTTTGACAAAATACAAAGAAGAATATTTTAAAGAGATGTTTTTACAATATGTAAAGGCTTTTGTATTTGAAGTGTATGAAATCAGATGTGTTGATCCAAGTATTGTAGCACCTATGGTTAAAAAGATTAAAGTGAGGATTTTAAAACCACCTATGGCACTTTATTTTAATAGATAGTTTATAATATCAAATAAAAATGAAACAATGAGGTTTATATAAGACATACAACTTGTGAATAAAAAAACTATTAGAAATATGAATTCAAGTCCAATTATGGATGAATTTGCAAAAGCATTTGCTAGAAGAGCAATCTATTCAATGGATGATCTTTATTCAAAATATGATCAATTTTAATTGACATTACAAAGTAGAGATTTAACTACTATGAAGACTCCACTGGATTTAATAAAGATGTATATATTGTTTCAAGGAGTTACTAATTCAATATCTCATATGATGAATGCAATGAATAAAGTATTGAGGGAATTTATATCAAAAAAGATTATTCTATTCTTAGATGATATTTTAATTAAAAGATGTATAAAAATAAAAATAAAAAAAGATGAAACATTGGATCAAAAGAATTGTGGAAGATTTGTTGCAAATTATATTATGGATTGTGAAAAGATTTTATCACGGTTGGAAGAGGTACATTTAATCTTATTAGGTACTAAATCTATGTTTGGAATAAATGAGATACTTATTGTTGGATACATGTATGGTTCTTATAGATATTGTTGTGTAGTGACACGACCATTAGGTAAAAGAGGGAAGAAATGATTATAATATATAGGAGCTCAAATAGAAACATTTGAGCAAATTATCTAAGAATTATAGATAATAAAAAAGAAAGTAGAAAAAGATTAAAAAGCTAATACTGCCTTTTTATATAAGAGGCTTCTTTTTAATTTGTATGGCCATAAATAAGGTAGAATAAAATATATTAGAAAAATAAATAATATAGGAATCATTAGGAAAGAATTAAGAATAGATTTTAGAAAATTTTATCTCAAAAATTTTAAAATTGATACTCAAAGAGGACCGGCTATGAGCTTGGATGGGAATCAAACCTTAAGGTAGAAAATTACATGCCTATAGCAGGTTGAATCTTTTTTTGCAGATCAGAGAGTAGGGATTAGAGACTAGACTTAAAAAGGTATATTTTAGTATTAATTTTGGATGATTCAAAGAAGAATTGGCTTTGTAAGAGCTTTGCAAAGTCAAGGTTGTACCAAGTGACTTTGAATCTTATAAAGTAAAGAGAGATTTACAACTTTGAGGTTCCCAATAGTTTGATTTTAGATCTATAAGTGAAATTTTGAATATTTATAATTAATATTGTGATTAAAGTATCTTATAAATTTGAGCTAGATCTAACAATTCAATTAGGAGTTATAGAATTCAAGTGCGCTAAGGTCTCAGAAGTTGAGATTTGAGGGTCAATGAGGGCTTCTTAGATATTTAGCAATTTGTCAATTGGATTGAGGTGAGAGTTTTTTTTATGGATAATTGATAGGATTTTTTTTTATTTATATATGAATTTTAAAAGTAATTGAATGATATAAAAGTAAATTATATATGCTAGAAATTTGACATTAGGATTGGAAAAGAAAGATAGTAGACATCCAAATAGATATTTGATTGTAACGTTTGTTGGATAACTTGGATCTCTTTCAAATTTTTTGTATGTGTTGCCAACTTGGTTTTTGAAAAGCAGGGAAAATTTGGATTAAGATCAACAATTAGATTATTAGTCATTGTAGTTTAAATCTGCTATAGGATTTAGTTGGTATTTGTTAAGATTTGAATAGGATTTGTTAGGATTTAATTGGATTTTATTAGCATTTAAATATGATTTATTAAGATTTAATTAAGATTTATTTAGGATTTAATTAAAATTTGATTAAAATTTGATTAAAATTTGATCAAGATTTTATTAGAATTTTATTAAGATTTGATTAAAATTTGACTAAGATATTTAAGATTTGACTAGGATTTGACTAGGATTTTATTAGAATTTGGTTAGGATTTAGTTAGAATTTGATCAGAGTTTGGTTAGGATTTAGTTAGGATTTGGTTAGAATTTGACTAAGGTTTGGTTATGATTTGATTAGAATATTTAGAATTTAACCAAGATTTTATTAAGATTTGATTAGGATTTATTTAAGATTTGAATAGGATTGTTATGATTTAATTAGGATTTATTTAGAATTTGATTAGGATTTGATCAAGATTTGACTAAGATTTGGTTAGAACTTAATTAAGATTTGACTAGGATTTGGTTAGGATTTTATTAGGATTTAATTAGAATTTGGTTAGAATTTAGTTAGGATTTATTTAAGATTTGATCAAGATTTGGTTAGCATTTGACTAAGATTTAGTTAAGAATTAGTTAGGATTTGATTAAGATTTGACTATAATTTGATTAGAATTTGACTATAATTTGGTTAGGATTGGACTATGGTATTTAGAATTTGAATAGAATTATTAGGATTTGACTAGGTTTTGTTTAGAGTTTGATTAGAATTTGACTAGGATATTTAAGATTTGATTAGGATTGTTTAGGATTTGATTAGAATTTATTTAGGATTTGACCAAGATTTTACTAAAGTTTATTTAGAATTTTCTTAAGATTTGATTAGAGTTATCTAGAATTTGATTAAAATTTATTTAAAATTTGATTAGGATTTGATTAGGATTTGATTAGAATTTATTTAGAATTTAATCAAGATATTTAGTATTTGGATAGGATTTTATTAAGGTTTGACCACAATATTTAAGATTTGACTAAGATTTGGCTAGGATTTGTTTAAGGTTTGACCAAAGTATTTAGGATTTGGCTAAGATTTTATTAAGGTTTGACCAGGGTGTTTAGGATTTCATCAAGGTTTGGCTAAGATTTGTTTAAGATTTGATTAAGATATTTAAGGTTTATTTAAGATTTGATTAAAATTATTTAGGATTTATTTAGGATTTAATCAAGATTTGACTAGGATTTGATTAAGATTTATTTAGAATTTTATCAAGATATTTAAGATTTAATTAGGATTTGATTAGAGTTTATTTAAGATTTGACCATTATTTGAATAGAATTTGATTAAAATTTGACTAGGATTTGTTTAGGATTTGATCAAGATATTTAGGATTTATCTAGGATTTGTTTAGAATTTGATTAGGATTATTAAGATTTGATTAGGATTTTTTGAAGATTTGACCAGGATTTATTTAAAATTTAACTAGGATTATTAAGATTTAATTAAGATTTGATTAGAATTTGTCTAGGTTTGATTAAATTTTTTTTAGGATTTAATCAGAGTTTGTTTAGAATTTGTTTAGGATTTGATCAAGTTTTGACTAAAATTCTTTAGAATTTTTGGTAGATTCTTTTATAATTAATTAAAAAATTTAATTAAATTTTTAATGATTGAAGTATACTTATTAAATCTTAATTATAAGTTTACATAATTCTATTAGAAGTATTAGGACCTATTATTGTTATTTCTTTTTTATCTTTCTATAACCAAGTGCTTAATGCATTCTTAAGCAGGACTTCATAACATACAACAACATAAGCTAAGTGTTGAAAAAATTAAAAGAAAATTATAAGATGTAGTAATAGCTATGAAAAATGAAAAGAAGTATTTAATTGGAGCTTCAATAGTTATAGAAATAAATTGTCTACCTTTACTAGGCATGATTATAAGTTGTTTAATTCTTGATATTATTATGCTATAATAGATAGCATATATCAAATCTATAAATCCAGAGTTTAAGCACATTTTAGAGAAAGATAAATTAGTTGCAAATTTGTTATTAAGGGCAAGGTATTATGATGAAAAAGATATGATTGATTTGGAAGATAATGTGGGCACAATGTTTTATATTAATATATTATTAAAAAAAAGAAGGTATATGTTTGAATATACCATTGGAATTTTTTTAAGAGATTTATACAAAGGTGAATAGAAAGATGTTGGAAAGTATTTCTTTTCAAGTACATTAAAGCAACAAGAAGGTTGGACAAATAAAAAATTTAAGAAAATTTATAAAAAGGCCTATACATATTTTTTACATAATAGATATTTATGGAAGCATCCAAAGAGAAGAAAAGAAATACCACAATGGGTGATATGTAATTTAAAAGCTCTAGAAAAGATTGTTAAAGAGTTTCATGAAAGTTTGTAGATAAGATATAAGAGAATTTGGACAACTTTTATAAAAATAAAAGAAAAGTATTAGTAGAAAAGTATGTACAAAGATGTGGCTGATTTTATAGGATCATGTGAGACTTGTCAACTTTATTCTAACATTCAACATCAAAATGAATTATATCCAACTTATCCTCTAGAACTACATAATAAGTGGATAGTGGATTTAGTGGCAATGTATTTGGGACTTAGACAAATAAAATATTTGGTATTTGCACGTGAAGATTTGTCAAATATAATTGAAGGACAAGTATTAAGAACAAAGAGCACTAAAAGTGTATGTTGATTTCTCTTAAAAGACATTGTTAATTGCTGTAGTTGTACTAGAAAAATCATTAGAGATAGAGGTAAATTGGATGCAAAGGAAGCAAAAAAATTCTTTAATAGAATGGAAATTTAACTTTCTTTGAGAATAGTATATAATCCAAAAGGTAATGGAAAGAGTAAGCTTGGACATTCACCTATTGTTAAGACATTAATAAACGCATGCAATAGCAAAGTACATCAATGGTCAAGGCTACTATTATTTGTATTATAGGCAGATTGTACAACTCATAGTTTGGTGATTGGTTATATGCCTTTTGAATTAATATATGGACAAAAGTCAATTATGCCAATAGAAGAAATAGTACCTACATAGGAAATATTATCTTAGAAGAATGATCTTATTAGACAGGAGCTTTTAGCATTATGGATTCTACAATTGGAAAGAAGACTTGAGGATATTGAAGTAGCAATTGGAAGATTGAAAGAAGCAAGACAAAAGAATAAAGAAAGATTTGATAAAATACATTGACTACGGCCTAAAAATATAGAAGGAAGAAATTAGATATTTGTCTATAATAATAATTTAGATAATCAATATAATACATTACAAAAAATTTCTAAATATTGATTTGGACCATATATTGTGATAGAAGTCTATAATAATAGAATATATTTATTACAAAAATCTGATAGAATAAAATTGAAGTTACTTATAATAAGCAAGCAAGTCAAGTTATTTAGACAAAGAGGAGTATATATATATATATATATATATATTTTGATGAAGAAAAAAATCTATTAAGGAGTATTAAAATAGAAGAGGAAGAAAAAATTGAAGATCAAGAATTAAACAAAGATGAAGAGTGTTACAAGTGAAATTCTAAGGATTCATGATTATAATTATAATTAATATTTATTATAAGTATAAGCTTGATCAAACAATTTAATTAAAAATTATTAAAGTTTAAGTAAGACAAGATTTTAGAAGTTAGGATTTGAAGATCAATGAGGGTTTCTTAGATATTTAGCAATCTACTAATTGCATTGAAGTGAAATTTATTTTTATAGATAGTAGAGTAGATTTTTTTACTAATATATGAATTTTGAAAGCAATTAAATGGTGCAAAAGAAAGATATTTGCATTGAAAGTTTGGCATCAAGGTTGGAGAAGAAGGGTGGCCTACATCCAAGTAGGAATTTAAGCTTAACTTTTATTTGATAAGTAGGATCTCTTTCAATTTTTTTATGTATATTTTCAACTTAATTATAAAAAGGTGTGCAAAATTTAGACTAAGATCAATGGTTAGATCATCAGCCATTGTAGTTTTAATCTACTGTAGGATTTGGTTAGGATTTATTAGAATTGGATTATGATTTGTTAGATTTTGTTAGAATCTGATTAGGATTTGACTAAGATTTGATTAAAATTAGATTAGAAAATTTGATTAAAGCTGATTAGGATTTGATTAGAATTTGATTAGGATTTGAATAGGATTTAAATAGGATTTTATTAAAATTTGATTAAGATTTGATTAAGATTTGATTAGGATTTGACTAGGATTTGATTATAATTTCTATTTTTAATACTTTAAAAAATATATATTTTTAATATTTCTTTGGAATTATATTAATATTTCTTTAGATTTATATTAATATTTCTTTAAAACTTCTTTATTATTTTATTATGATTTCTTTAGAAGTTCTTTAGGATTTTTTATATTCTTTTATAATTAATTAAAAATCTAATTGAATTTTTAATAGTTGGGCATACTTATTAGTCTTTAATTATAAATTTTATATGATTCTATTAGAGGTGTTAGGACTTATTATTGTTATTTCCCTTTTATCTTTGACAGCCAAGTGTCCAACATATTTTCAAGCAAGAATTCACGATATACAACAATGGAATTATATATATGTATGTGGATGAGTGCAATGGAATAGCCATTAGTTATTAGACTAGTACATTAAACCTTAACAAACTTTCAACTTACCAAAAATTTAATTGTCTTCAAGAAAAGGCACACTCTAACTTCATGTATACATAGTATCTACAATTTCTATTAGAATACATCAGATTCTTCTTACATTCTATAATAAGAAAAATATTACTTCTATTGTTATTCTAAGTCAATTGCAAAAGATAACTTAAAGATGCTCAAAAGCTCAACAAAAAATAAAGAATGACAATTTTGTTGATTATATAAAATTTCCTATAAATTTTAATATTGATAAAGCTCAAATTTATACATATTTTTTTTAAAATTTAGACATGTATTATATTCCATATTATAATATGTAATTAAAATAAAACAATGACTATAGAATATAAAAGGTTATTGTTTGTTTGAATATTAAAATTTCTATTATGTTAATTATGAATTTCATTGAAAAATATGGTACAATGAAATAAATAGATTTATTTTGAAATATGGTCTTTTTTATGAGAAAAAGTTACATATATAAAATGTTTGATTTTCTAATATTTTATATAAATGTTCAATCTAACGTGGTCTAAGAATATAAGATTATTGCTATTTTGAAGGAGGTAGACACCATCTTCTCTTATAAACTACAATATTTATAAAAGCCTTATCAATCATAATACATCATAATTATTGTAATGAAGAGCGCTTCAATAATGATAACTTTGAATTCAAAATCAAATGTGAAATTAAATAATCTAAATTTTATATCAACTTTAATAAAATATATAAATATATTTTTTATTATTACAAATATATTTTTCTAAAAAAACTATATTTTTCTAATTTTAAAAGAATTCAATCCATGATCCAACATTGTATAGATAGAGGAATATTAACCATGATCAATAACACCAATATAAAATTCCACTTCTTTTTCTCACTACTAGAATAGTATTCACATTACACTTTGTAATTTATAATTTGCTATTATATAGTTATCACAATAATACTATAAATTGTGATGCACTATAATTATTCTTTAGAAATATCTCCACTTGGAGTTGCCTACAATGAAAAAATATTTTATATTTATTCACAAAATTTAAATATAAATCTTAAAGCAATATTATTTCAAATATATTTTCAAAAATTAATTAAAATAATTATAATTTCATTAGATTTAGACAATATATGACTACATTGAATACTTTGCAAACATGGTAATGTATAGAATTGAATAGAATTACATAAAGTTTAAAATTGACTTGGTATAACTTATCAAATCAATTCTATATAACTATATAAAATTTGCATAAATTCTTTTAATTTTGGTCTTTAAGGCTAGATACAATCTAGGTATTTTATATTTAAATCCAAAATAATTTTTTTATATTTTACATAAATTTTAATCAATGATAAACTTAAATTTTGATTTTATATGAACCAAAAAAAGATTTCTTTTCATTATAAAGTGTGTGATAGAATTAATTCAAAGAAGAATCCACTTTCTTTCTATAATTAAGAAACTATATATCTAATCTAATACATAAGAAATACTTTATAAATGATAGTTATATATTAGCTACAATAGAAAACGGGATCCTAATGTTCTATTGTAGATATGGTCCATGCTCATCTACCTAAGGCCAGAGTATTTAAAGCCAAGAAGTTAAGAATTTTTATCTATTATTTTTTTGTAGTGCTATCTTAAGAATGAAGAATTTTTCTTATAAGAAAATAAAATCCATAATGAATGTATGTTTTTTCAAAAAAAATCTCTCAATATTGAAATTTACATAAATTTTTAAAATAAAAGTTCTTCAAATCTATAATTAACATGTAGATTTTTCAATATCCAAATCATGCAAGATAAATATCCATCCGTGAAAGCATTCAAATCCACCATACATTTTATTCCAATATTCAACACCTCATTGATTGATTCAAATCTTATTGAAATAATAAAATAGGTAGTTTTGGATTCTAAGAAGGATGGCCCCAAGAAAAGTCTACAAGTTGGTTATGAGATATGTAATTGGTTTTAGAGCATTATAAGGAATGTAACTACTGTGCAATTGAGCACAAGCACATCCAAGTTGTTTTGGATTTGAACTTGATATTTGATTCCTCTCATTCTACTCAAGCACGGTAATTTACTAGGTGCTGTAACATCTGAAAAGCTCTGCATGCTGATCCCTTCTACATTGTTTAGCACAACTAACATATTATTTTTTTCCAACATTTCATGAATCATTTCCAAAATTTTATTATATTTTTAAAATATTTTTAAAAACTTAGCTTATTATTTGATTGAGACTATTAATGAATTGATTTAAATTATAGAAAGAATTATAATAATTGCTAGCTATTTTGCTATGAGTAATGGACAATAGTGAAGGAAGAGTTTTTGTTGATAATTATTTTTAATAATTAGATTGAGACACCAATCCATCTAGATATTACACAAGTATCATTTAGAGAGGACCCAACTGTCACAAATTTCATTCAAATTGTAGATGGCAATCAAGAACTTTGATTGAGATGTTGAATAAATCTAATTTAAAAATAAAATATAAAATATATAAGTGTCACATACCAAGGTAAAAATTAAATTTGATGTTATAAATTGGAATTTTTTTATTATACAAAGATAATTTTATTCTATCTAAATCTTTTCAATAATTCTTGAAATTGAGTATTTTATTGCTATTGTAATTTCAGCACCTATTGGTATGAGGTGCTAATGCTTTTAATTTAGCAAAACAAGTGGTTTTTATCTACCATGATTTTTTTTTTTAAATTATAATTAACACATGTAGTAAAACATTGGAGTTATAGAATATGTTTTGAAGTGCTAATATTTTTTTCAATCACTTCAAAAATGTACAATATTTCAAGTTCAACTAAAACTTTTAATATTTGGCTAATTTGTAGTGTACATGTTCTCATCCATTAAGATTTATAAAAATATATTTTATCTTATTTATATTAATGAAGCTTATTGTGAAATGTGAACCACAATTTTATAATTATGTTTCATGGCCAATTCTTGTAGCTTAATTCTTTCAGCATCTTTGAATCCCAAAGCCTCTAAGAATCAACCTTCTTCACAATAAAAGGAATATTTAGCCATTCATTCTAGCTCTATGTAATATGGCAAAATATTGCCATATTGCTACCAAAAATTTTTAATATGAAATGTCATGTTGCAATGATCCCTCCTATTTAAGGTCTTCTTTTCCACATGGACTTTTAATCTTTTGATTAAAAACTAATTTATATAGATGATAAAATATAATTGAATGAAAAAATTATATGTTTACATGATAAAGGTACAAAATCATAGATGAAAACATGAACAGTGGTTGCTCTTGCCATACTTAAATTGTTTTGGTGGTCAATCTGGCTACAACCCAAAAATGAAAAAAAATAAAAATAAACAGGGTTGGCTTCATTCTACAAACTAGGGTATATTTCAATTAGAAATTTGGAAAGTAGGATGATCTAAATCATGGTTTGTTTGTTTGTTTATTTTTTGAATAACTTGTGGCATTGTAGAATTTTGTGAAAAAAAGATATGAAATTTGAAGGTTTGTTTTGAATGAAAAGTATGACATATGAAAGTAGTAAAAAAAATAGACAAATAGTGATTTTATTTTCAAAATAAAGATGAATATGCAAATACTTGGTGAATATTTAATATGGATACAACAAAATCCTTTAAATTGCCAGCATAGCATTTCTAAAATATGAAAATAAAAATAAAAATAAAATAAAATAAAATCTCTGATCTGAAATGCCAAGTGTCTAGCTTTGAAATTCATACTCTCTAGATCTATCTGATGTTCATATTGTAGCATATGTTAAAGCAGTCTATCTATTCATAGGTATGTTGCCTTCCCCCTTAGACGTCTCAGCTCTAGATGCATCATGGTTGTTGGGTTGCCTTCTCCAAGTTTTCACTATTTTGTACAACACCAGACCTCTACAACCTACAAACAGAACTTCGTACGTGGACTGAAGGGCCTTTAAGTTGGGAATGAGTGTCCACCTACAGAATACAAAGGAGATTGGGCAAGTGGTTGGTGAAGTATCAGAACATGTATTATTGCTTGGCACACTATTATGGGGGACCTCCTCCAGTGTATGATTAGAGTCACTGCTGTTATGGAGCATTGATTTCCCTGTCTTGGAAAATTGTGCAAAGGGCTGCCACTTGCAGGGTGTAAGTGAAATTCTTTCTATTTAGTTATAACCACAGACCCACTCCAGCTGTTAATGAAAGGCCCCTCCTTGCAATCATGTCTGATGAGGAAAAATGTCTCAATTTTCTCAAGGCTATTGAGACTCTTATTCATACATGAAACAATTAATCTAATGCAATAAATTTAAATTTAATCATTTAATGATCCCTTGGATTTTGTGCATGATCAATTTATACATTTAATGTAAGCAAAAAAATTAACATAAACTTATACAAACACGAGCTTCCTCTTCTAAACTGACAAATCTGTTATCCTACTACACCTGATCAAATGCCCAATGCCCCATATGTCTACACTCAAGTCATGAGGACCTCTGCTTATCTCAAGGGCATGAGCTTCGACACACAGTCCGGGAGCATGGTCACCAAGGTGTAGAAGTAGTCTCATCAAAACCAATTAATACCCAGTTGGTACCTGAAGCATATCTGAGAACATTCCGCCAAATTATATCTCGATGCATTAGATTTTTTTCCAGGCAACCAGACCAATGCTTCTGCAACATTGATCAATGCTTTCAAAAGTTCAAGTTTGGGTCTTTTCACAAGACACCACGGCATCATTCGCAATCTACAATAGGCTGCATTATGTTTCTACACCTGCTCTGCATTAGGGCACTACTTGATCATCTATTATATATTGGAGAGTGGTCTTTTAGGGTATGGCACATTTTATTGTCCACAACAGTACCTGCACACCAATACAGCCTTCCACTTTTGAGAATGCACTTAATTTGTTCGGATAAATTGCTTAACCATCTCGCTTTCACCCATTCTCACCCGTTGTGGATAATTCACTCGTTTTCACCCTATTTCAAGTGCCTTCCGCGTAATGTGCTAATCAAAACGTTACTAAAGGTCCGCTCAAAAGATAAGACATGATCATTCTGGAAATGCATACCTCGCAGAGACCTTCATGTCAAACTTGCCGAACTTACTTTTTGTCAAACTTGCCACAACGTCTGCAACCTTTCTTACAGAATTCCTTAAGAATCTTCGCTGCTGCTCCACGTTGCTCCTGCATAATTTTTCCCTGGGTCCTCATCGCTTGTTCTTCCTTACCGCCTTTGCCAGAAAAATCCAGCCATTCCATTATAAGTTTCCCAAGTTGGTAAATATCTAATCCCTTTGTGTATACCTTCTTCCCTTTGCGGTCTGCCAACGTTCCCGCATCCCAACTTCGTAATTCATCCCATTTTTCTTCGTCGCGTTCAGCAGCTTTCAAGTCTATGAGCACCCACTTCCATTCCCCGTGGACATTAACTTTAATACAATTCTCCCATCTTAGATCCCTGTGGGTGTAGCCTTGTTGGTGCAAATCCGCAAGGCCACGTAATATGTCATGAGTGGCATTTCCCAAATCCTTCAAATCATCAGGCCGAGAGTTCGGGTCACCAACAGGTTGCAGCGCCAACACTGTGCTGGCCGTCCTTTCTTGGATGCTCAAAAGCTGGATGAGGTAACTGGATGAGGAAATTGAATCATACAGGGCTTTCACCTTGTCTACCTCCAATGGTGGTTTTATCGTTTTGATCACCTTGTAAGGACACACTACAACTTGTCCGCCATTACTACGAGGAATTGGCTTATATAAACAAATAGGGGGAAATTCAGTAAGTTTTTCCTGTAACTTCTGTAGCAGACAGTGCATCCGAAAGGTGCTATGTAGTAACAAGGCTACACCACAGGGCGTCGACAAGTCGTACTCTAAGAGAGGATCAACAATGATTTTCTCGCCATCTGGAGAGAGCTTAAGCCACATGAATGATGCCCCGCCGCAGCACCCTCCAATAACATACGGGAGTGTACCACAGTACAATGGGCTCCAAACCTTTAACTTCTCCGCATTCTCATTCCGGGCCATTGCCATCTCTGACGGGTCAATCTTATTCTCCCACCTCAACATGAGAACCTGTCGCACATAGAGCAAGAAATCGGGCCTGAACTTGGATATAAGTGCTGCCAGTGCAGATTTGCTTGATGTGTCGGCTGAATCCAAAGTTGTCTCTAAGTTTCGTAACGCACAGCCTGCCGGAGCAATCTTGTTCAAAACTGATAAGAAGTGTCCTGTGAGAAAAAAGAGTTGAAGTGAGCTTGTGGCCTCATTGGGTGGATGTTTGAAATCAAACTGGAACGCAGTTTCGACAACGGCCACAATCGACATGTCCTCTTCCTCTTCCGTACTGCAATGCTTGAGGAGGTCATGCAGGTTAGCACCAAGAATAGAGTGAGTTTTCCCTGCAACTGGGAGCTGTACTGTTGTCTTGGACAGGAATTCCTTGATGTCGACGACACTTCGCGGAAGCTCACCAAGGTCTTCTAACAGTGCCTTGTAATAATTCAATTGAGCCTCCAATGGCTTCTTCTTCTTTAAGGGTGGCGCTTCATTCAAACACACAAGGTGTACAAACCCTCAGAAATACGCACTATAATTCCACCAACAAGAAGATCATCATCATCATCATCATCAAGAAGACATACCATCTTTAAGGAGATAACGAAGAGCTGCGTTCACAGCGACATCGTCATCAAATAGAGCACACCGATAGTCCTGGGATTTGTCGAGCAACTTCGCCGTGATGACCCCCCTCTCCTCGCCAAAGGGAAGAAGTGTTAGGACAAGTGATTTCACCTGAAGTATCAGCCTTGAGCAGCAACAGTTCCTTTTCCCGCAGTCGATCCTTCTCATTCCGCAGTTGCTCCTTCTCTTTCCGCAGTTGCTCCTTCTCTTTCCGCCAATAGGCGACATCGGCCTTTGTGGCAGCCTTCGTTAGTTGTGCTTCCACATAATCAATCTGTTGCTCTACTTTCCTGATCTCTTGCTTCACCTCTTCAATTTCGGCATCCATTGTCTTGAAATGCGCATAACCCTTTCAGCACGCCTATGCTACCTACGTGACCACCTCCTGTAACATGCAACCTCAGCAGCAATTCATCAGAACGCTGTCACACGTAAGCGCGAGCAGTGCTCGAAATGCATACAAAGCTCCGCATACAAAACTCCGCTCAGCCAAAACAAACCCCGGCAGAGACAACAAGCAGAAAGAGTAAAATCAGCTGCCAAACCACAATCAAAGCTCACGGCGCGCACGACAGCCACTTCTAAGCCCTCCCGAATCATGCCTCAACTAATACTCCAACAACATAAATAATCACCCTGACATTCAACCATAGAGACTCGAAAAACACCGCAGAAACACGAAACATGGACGGGCCGCACACCCCGGCCAAGAAATCAACGTCACCTGGAAAAGCAAACCGGCGCTGAAATTGCAAGAGGAAAAGACACTGGACAATGTCTTGCTTATTTTGTATTTTTCATGTGACAAATCCATATTAAATATATTTGTCAACAAAAATACAAAATAATAATCTCACATCTTTATCTTTGACTACCTTTGATAGATATAAGTTGGTGCTCAAGGTTGAAATTATTGCTAAATGAATTGGGCAACCTCACATCTTTGACTACCTTAAATATGAGTGAGTGCTCAAGCTTAACATCATTGCCAAATGAATTCGGCAACTTGACATCTTTGACTACCTTTGATATAAGCAAGTGTTCAAGCTTGACATCATTGCCAAATGAATTGGGTAACTTCACATCTTTGACTACCTTTGATATAAGCGAGTGTTCAAGCTTGATATCATTGCCAAATGAATTGGGCAACCTCACATCTTTGACTACTTTAAATATGAGTAGGTGCTCAAGCTTGACATCATTGCCAAATGAATTGGTCAACCTTGTATCTTTAATCACCTTAAATATAAGATGGTGCTCAAGCTTGATATCATTGCTAAATGAATTGGACAACCTTACATCTTTAATCACCTTAAATATAAGATGGTGCTCAAGCTTGACATCATTGCCAAATGAATTGGGCAATTTGATATCTTTGACTACTTTTTACATAAGCGAGTACTCAAACTTGACATCATTGCCAAATGAATTAGGCAACTTCATATCTTTGTCTACCTTTGATAAAAATTGATGCCTAAGGTTGACATCATTGCCATATGAATTGGACAACCTCACATCTTTGACTACCTTAAATATGAGCGAGTACTCAAGTTTGACATCATTGCTAAATGAATTTGGCAACCTCACATCTTTGACTACCTTAAATATGAGCAAGTACTCAAGTTTGACATCATTGCTAAATGAATTTGGCAACCTCACATCTTTGACTACCCTCAATTTAAATAAGTGCTCAAGCTTGATATTATTGCCAAATGAATTGGAAAACTTCACATCTTTGACTACCTTTGATATAAATGAGTGCTCAAGCTTGATATTATTGCCAAATGAATTGAGGAACCTTACATCTTTGATTACCTTAAATATAAGATGGTATTCAAACTTCGCATCATTATCAAATAAATTGGACAATCTCAAATCTTTGACTACCTTTAATATAAGTGAGTACTCAAGCTTGACATCATTGCCAAATGAATTGGACAACTTCACATCTTTGACTACCTTTGATATAAGTGAGTGCTCAAGCTTGATATCATTGCCAAATAAATTGAGCAACTTCATATCTTTGATTACCTTAAATATAAGATGATATTCAAACTTCATTGTAAAATGAATTGGGCAATCTCACATCTTTGACTACCTCTAATATAAATAAGTATTCAAATTTGATATCATTGCTAAATGAATTGGACAACCTCATACCTTTGATTACCTTTGATATTAGTGTGGATGCTTAAATTTGACATCCTTGCCAAATACATTAGATAACTTGACATTATTGACTACCTTGACATCATTGACATCTAAATGACTTGTTTATATTCCAAAATTTACAATCGTGCAAGGATTCTAAAAATCTCTAGATTTTTTTGAAATTTTGAATTATGTAAAAGTTAGAATTAGGATTTTTAAATCCTAATTTTAATCCTAAAATATATGTCAGTCAAGGATTGGAACCCTTTATATATGTGTTCTTACTCTTCTTAGACACGTGTCCTAATATTGATACTAATTTGCACTCTTAACCTTCATCACTTATTCTTTTTTTTCTTCTTGCATTGTATTGCATTTTATGTGTGTGTCATAATAAATTCTTTATTATCATAAGAGCTTTTGAATTAGAAAATATATATGAAAACATCCGCATGAACACTCCTTTATTAATTGCATTAACAATGCATTAATCAACATCTAACTAAAGATGCCATCCAATGGTTGAGGATGGGATAAATTCATTCTTTGCCTATCGTAACTTGGGTGGTGTGCTAAAATTAAAGAGAAGCAGTAGCAATTAATGATCTACCTACTCTGTCTAAATAAGAGTACATGCATGATAAGTAGCCATGGTAACAATCATAATTCTAAAGCAAAAGATGCAACTCCAAAAGAAAAGACAATAATTAGAGGAGAGGATCAGAGCATTGTCCGTGATACACCAATGGAATAGAGCAATACAATGGCAGATTGGGACTAAATCACCAAATCAATGTTTCAAAGCTCTTAATACACAATAATTTTGAAAAGCAAAACATAAATATTACCATGTACAACATTTCTTCCTAAAACTTAAAATAAGGAAATATAAATAAAGTACTTAAAAAGATGCTTCATATAAAATAATATTTGACTTTACTATCTAATTGACAATAGCCATAGCCAATAATAAAAATTAATCTTTGAAAATCCTAAGCACACGATACATCCTAAGATATAGCTAAGAAGAAGACGTGCTAATATTTCACTCTCAATTGTGGATTAAACAAACCTTAATTATTGAGATTCCAAAGAGGCCTAAAATATCTATCAAACATACCACTATAATTTCCTAAAGTGGCAACAACAAGAAGCACAAAATAATATACAAATTAAAAGCATAAGTGAAATATATTAAAAATTAATTAAAAATTTTAATATTACAGAAAAACTTGGGGCCAAGTGAAAGCACAAATCAAATGCTAAAACAAAGACTATCTCGTTCTTTCAAATCAAACATGAAGACATCATAGAGTGAATATAACTCATGAATGGCCATCACGTTTTCGCGTTGTAAATTAAAACATATTGTGAAAGATATAAAAGAATGTGTTAAAATAAAAAAATTAAGGTTAGAAGAGGAAAGGATGAAAAAAAGAAGGGGTTGTAATTATAACCACATTATCTTAAATGTTATTGCATTTATCATAAGCTCAGGGATGGTAGGTAGGCCAAACTACTAATTTCCTGCTGAAATTTTGACTAGCAGTACCAAGTCACAAAACCATGGGTTTCTAAAGTGAATTCAAGTGAATTTGAATCTACTTCAGCTCCAAAGTAGCCAAGAACATTAACTACGCAAGCTTCTTTGATTTGGCACTATATGTTGTAGTTTTTTTTTATTTTTTTTTATTTTTTATTTTTATCTCTAATCTAATCTAAATTGTTTCTTTCTACATGTTAGGTTTTCTTCTATTTATCTTAGATCTACTTTATCTTTATTTTCTTCTCTCTTAGATCTAAACCTAAATATTATGGGTTGAAATTAGAAGAGAAGTTGGTAGAAAATTGGTAGTAAGAAGGTAGAATAGAAATTCACCTTGGAATGTGAGATTTCTTCAAGTTAGTCCAAGGAAAAAGGTTAAAGAGGTAGAAAGACATGGACTGAGAGGTTTTTTTGACCAAGAGGATAAGGAAGATTAGGCAGAGATGACAAGCAAGAGGTGGAAAGACATGGGCTAAGAGGTCTTTTTGACCAAGAGGATAAGGAAAACCAGGCGGAAATGATAAAGGAGGGATATGGGAGAGAAGAGTAGTGTGTGTTTTTGTGTATAGAAGGAGTTAGGAAAAAAATTTGAAAGAGAGATTTGGTAGATATAATCTATGTAAGCTAAAGAAAGAATGAGTATAAGTTTGATATTCATTTGTTTTATAAATAAAATGTTATATTCTTTCAAAATGATAGGGATCTATTTCCAAATTAGTGAAGTTTGAGGGAGCATATCTTTGTGATTAGAGTAGTTTTTTGAGTAAAATTTATTGAATTTTGTAGATTTATAAGTCTATTAGGTTGTGTAAAAAATTAATTGCTATTAGAATTATATTTGAAGAGTTATGAAGAAAATTGTGGTCGGGTCTAGAGTTGTTAGAAGACAAAATTAAAGAAGAAGGACGGAGCCTATAACTCAAGTTTGGAGAGGACTTTTGAAGCAATAATTAGAGGGTATTTACAAAATGAGACAAGCTACAAGCTTACCAAATTTCAGCACTTAGGTCTTCTTTAATGAGGAGCAATGAAGGTGTGAAGCAAAAGGGGTCTAGAATCAAAGGCTACAAGGAGGGATATCTTTGACAACATGGTTCTCCCTAAACACAATAGCTATGATCAAAATATTTTTGGCATTTACTTTCTTACTTCCTTAAGTATCTTGTGTCCAAATTTTGCTTCAATTGCTATGATATCCTAGGATTTATGATCAAAATTGGGGGTAGGTCTTTAAAGGCAGAATAGGTTAGGGTTCTTAAAGTATGTTTTTTTTAATATAAATTCTTCAATTTTATGAATTTTTATGGATTTCATCTTGCACTTGATTAATTAGAGATACAAAAGATCCTATATTTTTTAGAGCTAAGACTCTCACCATGACAATGTATTATACAAGAAGATGCCTATAGACATCAGACAATAGTGTTATGTAATAAATATGCATTTGACCGCACATTTTGGGTATTGATCTAAATTGTACATTCTCACTCACTTGGATACAATTTGATAAGACTGTTAGATAAACTAGTGATACTTACTATAGAACTTGGCAGTAGCTCCACAAACTAGTGAGCCACGTCATTCTTAAATAAACCATTGCATTAACAGGCTTGCTTATTCTATCTACAAAGGTAAGAAGCCCTAAATCCTATACCAATTTTGATATGAAAATCAATTGATCAATTTGCCAAAAAAAAATATTATTATAAGTACAAGTAAGCATATCCTAAGCAACAAGTAAACATACTAGAACACATAACAATCATCTGCCAAATCATGGACCTAAATTCTTTTTAAAATTACATACCTGACAATGTCGATGCTTCTTGCACAAACCAAACATTGCTTCTATTCTTGCCGGAGGCTGATTATATATTAATTATGTTTGCTTATTTCTTGTAGGATACTACTTACTTCTTGTTAGATATTGCTTACTTCTTATTAAAGGAGTAGCAGCTTCATATCAAGCGACTTTCTCACTTCTGTTCTCAAAGCATTGCCAATCTCCTTTTCTACCCTTCTAATCTCCTCTCTCAATTTTCTTATATCTTTTTTTCTCACTTTGATATCTTTTCTCAACTCTCTTATCTTTTATTCCTTCGCTCTTATTTGATCTTGTATCATATCCTCTAACTTTCTCTAGTCTGCTTTTTTATTGATGATCTTAATCCATTTGAAGAAGGGAGATCCAACAATAAATGCTGCTTAACATATCAACAAAAACACTGCTAAAAACGTAAGCTTAAAATTTTGATATGAAATCCTTATTTGAATCTAGTTTGTGCATAATTGATGAACTACAAATATTTCAGGAATTCACCTCAACAAGAGCTGTAGATGGGGTAGGAATTTTAGGATTTACAATATATAGTTTGTAGGATTAAGAATAGGCAGAAAGCCGATGAATGGCCAATTTAGAAGGCAGAATGGATGAAGAAGTTAGAAAAAGTGGTTATCATCAGTTGTGTAGCAATTAACATAGATGGGATAAGTATAAATTGATTTGATATAGAGGAGTCAGGGCCAAACTATGATAGTCCTGAGCCGGGATAAGCTTGGTGCTACCTCTCTCTTTTCTTTTGTTAGGCTATAGTAGAGGATCCAGATTCTATTCTAAAGGGTTATACCATGTCAATGATAAAGTACAATAATAAAATAGAAAATTTTATATATGTAGATGAGTAAGAAATTATAATTGTTTGATGCGTGAATTGGAGGTCAAAGACCGGATATGTCAATAAAGTTTGATGTGGATGAGAGTGTTATGCCGTATTGACTGTGAGAGTTGAGCGGTGAAGGAAAATATTGAAGAAACGATTTGTTTCAAAAGACGTTCTTGGTGAAGAATTATTTCCAATGATTAGAGAGAGAAGCGGGTGTATGTAGTCTATGGAAATGGTGCAACATTGCCGATTATTGTTATGAGCTCACAAGAAGACAGAAGATTATAGTAGAAGAATTGATGGACGATTGTGTCACAAAGTTTATCTTTAGTTACGAAATAATAGAGCAATAGAGTAGATGACATTATTTTGGGAAGCGTGTACGTGTGCATTGGACTCTAATGTTCAGAAGGTGGTTAGTTGCATGACCCTAACAACTTAACTCAATGCAGATAGTCTCTTCCTGTGTTCAAATCTCCCTTTATAGATTTACTCTAGGCAGTATTGATAGAGTAAGTGAGACAAAGAAGAATAACATTTTGGCGCCAATGGAGCGATGGCGAAAGTAAAACCGCTCGACCACAAGGTCCCTCTTTACAATCAAGTTGGATCCAATATGCACAAACTTTTTTAAATTTTCTTTTATAGTCACAAAACCATGTGTATAATAAATCAACAAACTAGAAGCTTGGAAATTTATAAATCAAAATCCAGCCGTTTATATAAGTTCAAATTTTGGAAGCATAGAGTTCACTTCTTTAGTCATCTTCACAAAAATTCTCAACCGTGAATTCATTACCGATCACCAGATATCATCAAAATATTAGCAAGTAATTATATAAGTAAAACCAAATCAAAAACTTGAAAATTCATAATTTAAGATCCAACTGTTCAAATAAGCTCAAAATTTGGGAAAACATATCTCATACCTTTGATCTTTGTTACATAAATTTTGAGCTGTGAATTCATTGTTGATCATTAGATATCACCAAATCCTTGGCAGATACTTTTAGAAGTCAAATCTCAATCCGAAACTTGAAAATTTATAATTGAAGATCCAGCCGTTCAAATAAGCTCAAAATTTGGAAAAACATAACTCATACCTTTGATCCTCATCACATAAAATTTGAGCTATGAATTCATTGCTGATCGTTAGATATCACCAAATCCTTGGCAGATACTTTTAAAAGTCAAAACCCTAGACACCTGAGAACAAATTTGCCATTACTCCCTAATCAAAGTCTCAATTGATATGAGATTTTAGACATAGACTCTTTATAGTATAAGTAATATGTACACAAAAAATGAGCTTCAAATTCTTCTTGAAACTCAAGTTCTAGCTTAAAGCAAATCCTTCTATTTATCTAACTTCTTCAAAACCCTAGTTTAGTTTTTTGGGTTTAACTAGCCATATCTCACTCAATCTAAACTCATTTCTATCAATTCTTGGACGTAAAATGTGTAGCTTGAAGTCTAGTTTCTAACCCAACTTTCGATTTCTTGCTAGTATCTTAAAACTTCTAATACACCCTGAAAAGTGACAGTAGGTGTCATATTAGTAGTCTAAGTTCAAACAAGCATATCTCTCTCATCTAAGCTCCGAATCCTGCGTTTCTACCACCTAAACTCATGCCAAGAAGACGCTCTCTTTGAATACCTCTCTGCATTTGCCAAAAAACCCCGTCTTCTTCTCCTCCGAGCTCGTCAAAGAAGTCGCAGCCAAGGTCTTTAAAGTCCAAGTCAACAATTAATAGTTTAAAGTTATAAAAACCCCAAATCTAATCCTCCAAGTCAGCACTATTAATGGTAGCTGACTATTGACATCCAAATCTATTATTTATCCTTGGTAAAATCCTAAATTCAACCTCAAAGTCAAAACTCCTTATATCTACAAATATAATCCTGAATCTACTAAAATCTAAGATTAGAAAAAAGATAAAAGAAATAAAAGAAAGTTTCAAGGCTAAATCAAAGTTAAAGTTAAGATTAAAGATAAGGTAAAATTTTAACCAAAGAAAAAGAAAGAAAGTGAGAAATTTTTCCTAAACTATATAAAAACTTAGATTGGTAAGAAGAAAGAAAGAACTTAATAAAATTTTGAAGAAAAGATAGTTAAGTTAGGTTTCTATATATGGATGTATTTACTTCACAACACGGGATTGACAATAGTATTGAGTGTTAGGAATTAACTGCCAAATGAATAGTTAAATTAATAATGGAAAGCAATGTCAATATTAGATGATGAAAGATTATGATTGCCACCGACCTTGAAAGACACGGCGTTTGAATGATACAATCGCCAACCCGTGGGACAATTTCCTAATTGGGAGGTATTAAAAAATACATTTTTGACTCATTTTCAACCAATAGGATTTGAAGAACGTCTTAGAAAAAGATTAATGAATAGCAAAATGATATCGGGAGAAGCAGTGCAGTCATATTATGGCCAAGTAGCAGATATCCTTTGTAAATGGCCAAATAATCAAATGCCGGATTTATTTGTTATGTCTATATTGGTTAACGGACTATACCCACCAGAATTGAAGATGTTTGTAAAGGAGGTTCAACCTGCGATTGTGGCTGCCTCACTTGACTGAGCTAAGGTATGGGAAAAATGTCATTGTGATGAATTCTTAACCACACGAGCTACAATGATTCTATCTCAAGGAAGGTATCAAATACCAACCTGTAATGAAATAATGGATAGTTATCCAAGGACAATTGATTACAGTGCAAATCTTAGTGTTAATCCGCAAGGGATAGTGAATGCTATTTTATTGTAGGCTGTACTACCAACAATTATAGTTCCGTATTTTTCATACTACCCATATCAAAAACCAATATCTATAAAAGAGTTATCTAATGAATTAGTATCAAAGGATCCAAATGAGACTTTGTTGTTAACTTTGACAAAGAAGATGGACGAGTTGGCTGTTAATCTGGCAAAGGATAAGGAAAAGATGCATAAATTGACTAATATGCACCCCAATATTTGATATAATAATTATAAAGGACAAGGCCATTTAGTAACGGAGTGCCCTTCACCACCTTAAATGACTGTGCAATGTACATTTTGTGAAAGCAAGCATATAACCACCAATTGCTAGAATTTAAGAAAGCAACAATAGTTCGGAAATCAGACCATGATTCAACCAATTTTGTGGGATGTTAATCAAATTCAGATAGGAAATAGGTTTGGCTGGAATGAAAATCATCCTATTAAACAAAATAGAAATTTCTATAATTTTCAAAATTTTGAATATAATTAAG
Organism: Physcomitrellopsis africana; assembly: GCA_036785485.1. Taxonomy (NCBI): domain Eukaryota; kingdom Viridiplantae; phylum Streptophyta; class Bryopsida; order Funariales; family Funariaceae; genus Physcomitrellopsis; species Physcomitrellopsis africana. The sequence continues at coordinate 64,801 of JAWRVF010001301.1, forward strand.
AAGGTGACCCCAATTCTCAAGGTTTTGTACAAAATCAACAAAGACACCTTTAATATCCACCTATTCAGAATCCAATTTCAGATCCTATAATACCAACTAGTCGGCCGAGATCCTTTATCCATCAATCCTAGAACAAGCGTAGCCAATATATATCAATTGAGATATCCTATATTCCAGATGGAGGAGGAAGAAGACCACTTCGATGCTATCGATGTAGGCAGCTAGGACATTATGCTAGTGAATGTCCCAATCCTAGAGCTAGTGATGATTATGCTCCATTATGTAGAAATTGTAAGCCATCCAGACATACTTATCAACAGTGCAATGCTCCATTTAATGTTAATAACTAAGATCAACGTATCTAGCTGCAAAGTAAGATGGAGGACAATATTCAAGTTCCATAAGATTCTCCGATAAATTGGGTGAAATGCGTCTATGTAGTATTTACTCGGGCCCAACAAAAAGAGAAAGATCCAATTCAAAAATTAAAAATACGAGTTGCGGCCAACCAATACAACTCATTGAATGGTATTCCAAATCTAACACCAATATCGAAGGTATTACCAACAATTGGATCCAATTTGTCTATGCAACTTGAAGATGTCCTTAGTCCCAAGATATTAGTTTAACTAAAACTAGTACCAATATCTGTAAAGTTTTGGGAGCCACCTTATCTATTAAAAGATCGTCTCATGGACAAGAATTATGACAAAGTCCATTCAGCAATTCTAGTTCTGAACTTTGTAAGAAAATTATCTCAAGGGATCAAATTAAAATCCATGAAAAAGAAGAGGGCCTTAGGAATCATTGCCAATATAAAATCATATGATATTATGAAAGATTTGGATGAAATTAAACCTTCTATTACAATGAAGCAATTGTTAGTAGTTGCACCAGAATGTCATTCTATATTGAATTCCTCATTAATAAGACATAGAATTTGTAATAAAAAAATTCATAAGGTTAGTTTGAATTCCAATCTGGGAGCACCAACTATCGATGTATCAATTGATGGTATTCTCATTTCTGGAATTCAAGTGGATGGTGGCTCTAGTGTGAACTTAATGAACGTCGATACAATGGAGGAGTTGGATTTAAAACAATTAGTACCCACGACATTGGTATTGAGAATGGCAAATCATAGTAGGATAAAACCAATAGATATCTTATGCAATATTAATACCATAATCACAAAAATTACATATAAAATTGATTATATTATTTTCCAATTACAGAATTTCACTTTATCATATCCAATATTATTGGGTCAGCCGTGGCTATATCAAGCCAAAGCTAAGATCGATTGGGGCCGTGGAATGTTAACTATTGAGGAGGATAGTGACAAGATTGTTTTATAAATGCATCCAGTTCAATATCATGGAAAATCTCAAATTATGGATACAAAAGCAACATCTGATGTTGAAGGCCAATTTGAGGCAGAATATGACGAAATTAATAATACAATGTAAGTTGATAAGAACCCAATTCACATGCGAAAGTAAGGCGTATCATATCAATATGGAGGACCAGGGAAATATTTTTTATATCAGGAGGATGCAGCGAATTCTGACAATGTCATCGTGGATTGGATGAATAATTACACGATAAATGAAGTCGGTACATTAGAACCACAATTGGGTAAGTCTGATTTGCCAGACCATATGAAGGATTCAGAGTAGGAGGGGCAAATCAAATCGAGGGTTAATGAGGAACTTGTGTGCCAATCCATTAACTTGGGCTCCAATGAAACATCCCAAATTATCAAAATATATATCGGTATTATGGGTATAAAACTAAGAAATTGGAAAGAATTCTTTTTAAATCATAAATCTACTTTTGCTTGGTCGTATGCGGATTTAAAAGGTATTCTTCTCGAAGTTTGTGAGCATCGAATTACCTTAGAGGAAGATGCTACACCAGTTCATCAAAGATAATACCATCTTAATCCAAAATATTTTCTCATGGTCAAGGAGGAAGTAGATAAATTTTTAGACGTGGACTTCATATATCCAGTCCCGTATAGTCAATGGATTTCACCAATTGTGATAGTGCCAAAGAAAAATAGAAAAATCCATATCTATCAAGACTTCCATAAATTAAACGCGGCTATCAAGAAGGATTATTTTTCTTTACCTTTTACGGATAATATATTAGATGTAGAAGCTGGATATGAATGTTATTCTTTTTTAGACGAATTTTTGGATTATAATCAAATAAAAATTATAGAAGAAGACTAGTTGAAGACTACTTTTATTATAGATTGGAATACATTTGCTTATAAAGTGATGCCATTTGGGTTATGCAATGCCCCGGTCACATTTCAAAGGATAATGACGCAAACATTTCAAGTCTATTTGTGATTATCGATGGAGATATTTTTAGATGATTTTTGCACATTCAATACGATAGCAAATCATTTGGAACATCTTGATAACTGTTTGGACTAATGTGATAAATATGGGATATCTTTGAATTCTGAGAAGTGTCAATTTGGCGTACCGTCGGAAAAGCTTTTGGGACACATCGTTTTCGTGGCTGGTATCGCTACTGACCCAGATAAAGTTACTTGTATATTAGCTTTACCAAAGCCAGAAACAATATTTGGTGTTTGTGGTTTCATAGGCCATGTCAGCTATTATAGGAGATCCATTCATTTATTTGCAGAAATATGTCAACCATTAACAAATCTCTTAAAGAAACCGCCATCGGATGGATTTAGTCCAATTTGGACTGAGGAATGTATAGTTGCATTTGAGGAGTTAAAACAAAAAGTGGTGTCAGCACCAGTACGTGTTGCACCTTGTTGGACAAAATCCTTTCATATTTATGTTGATGCCTCGAATGTTGCTATTAAATCTGTGTTAAGCCAAAAAGATGAAAAGGATTTGGATCATCCCATCTATTATGCTAATCAATAATTTGTTGCTGCAGAACGAAATTATACTACGACTGAACGAGAAGCCTTGGACATGATCTATTCTATCTAGAAATTTTGGCATTATTTTCTTGGTTATCCATTTGTGTTTCATGTCGATCATGATGGTCTTAAATATATGATTAATAAATCTCTATTGAATGGACGCATTGCTCGATGGATGTTACTCCTTCAAGAGTTTAATTTTACTATTAATATTTGACCAGGAAAGAAACATGCCAATGCAGATCATTTATCTCAATTGTCCAATATATTCAATAACGAACCTATCAATGATACACTTCTTGATGCGGAATTATTTGCCGTCGACGTGATCACCCTAAAATATAGTGAATTGATCCAATATTTGACATTTCAGACATTTCCACCTACATATAGTGAAAAACTTAAGAAACGCTTGATTTTGAAAAGTGTGCCATATACAATGATTGGAGAGGCCTTGTATAAACAAGGGAGAGATAAAATTCTACGCCGCTATATTTTTCAAAATAAAGTATGTAACATATTAGAAGGATGTCATTTGGATAGTTGTGGAGGGCATTTTGTTGGTGACAGCACTGCCCGCAAAGCTTTAATGGTTGGATATTATTGGCCAACAATGTTCTCAGATGCACACCAATATGTCCGACGTTGTGATCCTTGTCAACGTATTGATAGACCTATTGGAACTTCTGCCATGCCATTGGTACCAATTTTAGCACAAGCACCATTTGAAAAATAGGATATTGATTTTGTAGGACCAATCGCACCAGCCTCGCGTAATGGGCAGAAAAGATATATTTTGGTAGCGATTGATTATGTGACAAAATGGGTAGAGGGGATGGCAAGAAAAATTGATAATGCCAATACCATAGCCACATTTTTATATGAGAACATTATCACTCAATTTGGATGTCTCAAAGAATCAGTAAGTGATCATGGAACCCTTTTTATTAATTCTATAATTGTAGCTTTGATAGATAAATACGAGATCAAGCATCGGAAGACAACTCCATATCATCCTCGGGCCAATAGGCAGACTGAAAGGATCAACGATATTTTGTGTAAAATTTTAATTAAAATAATATCTGGTGTAGGAACGAATTGCGATACAAAATTATTTATAGCCTTATGGACATATCATATTGCATATAAAGTGACTACCAGCTCCACACCATTCCAATTGATGTACGGGCAAGAGGCAATATTATCAATTGAATTTGAAGTTCTGAGTTTACGAATTGCTTTAGATAAACGTCTTGGTGACAAAGAATCCCTCCAATATTGATTAGCACAATTGGAAAAATTGGATGAAGTTAAGACTATGGCTCTTTTAACTATGGAAGCTACACAGCACTGCCGTAAGAGTTATTATGATAGTAAATTATATCCTAAATCTTTTATGCCCAATAATCTAGTACTTCTTTATAATAGTTGCTTTCACAATTTTCTAGGGAAATTCCAAGTCCGTTGGCATGGATTTTATCGAGTAATTGAAGCCTTTTCTAATGGTTCAGTTCAATTGGAAGTTTTTATGGATATTTAATTTACCACCCAAGTTAATGGCAACTGTTTACGTCTTTATTTTATGTAAATCTGGGATGGGTTTTTAAAACTGGAAGAAAGAGGGTGTACCTGTACATGATAGCTTACCTTTATTGAAGGTGCATGATGGTTAGAAAAGACGGCTAATGGTCAGTTTTGGGTCCTAATACGGACTAGTCAAGCAAATTGGAAGTGATGATCTAGTACATTGGATTAAAAATTGTTGATTCAGATCCCAAGTAAAAGGTTAGGAGCGGGGCATTTAGTGAGAGTTTTTGTTAGCATTCTGTTTTGAGCTTGGTTGTCCAAGTGTATGCTTATTAGAGTGTAGAGTTTTCTGCAGTCATAGAGTAACGATTAGTAGGAGCAAGGAGTACGTAGAGAGCATTATACAATGTCGATGGAAAGGTCAAAGAGAGTTGCGAATAGAGAAGAGAATGTCCAAAACGTGAAAAGTAAGAATAACTTGCAATCGCCATCCTTAGTTGTGGTCACTAACATGGAGCCGATAAAGTTGGAAATCTGTTGGTCCACACAAAGGCAGAGAGATTTTAGAAATGCACAGATGTATGTGTTTTTGCGAGGATCGGATAACTTGCCTCCAATTGATGTAGAATTAGTGGCAGAGTATATAAAAAATTACGACCCAGAGGATGGTTCGAGTGTAGTAAAGGGGAGAATAATTGGGATCGATGAGAGTATCTTATAGAAGATATTATATTTAGCAATAGGTGAGTTAGCGATAGGCGTCAAAGTGTCCAGTGACTTCAGACTGAGAAGTTACTTCAAAAGAGACATGGCATCCTTTGAGAAGAATCAAGGCTGAAAAGTGGCAGAGGCACTTACTCCAGAGCTTGCAGAGTGGATGTGATTTGTTCAGAAGCGGTTAGGCTTAAACCGGCATACCACATACATGTCCAAGTGCTTATTGTTTGCTACAATTGGAACACTTGAAAGCATGGTGTTTAGTTGGGCAGCCTTTGTAGCAACCCGTATCTATGCAGAAATGGGAGCCAAACGAAAAACGGATAAATTTGCATCCTTGCTATGTTCTAACTATGTGCACTCCGTTATTGCACATATATTAAGTCAACTAGTAGTGGAGAAAAGTGTACCTTCTCCAATGCTGCAACAGAGTATGCAAAGTTTACCAGTTAGTCCAAGGATAGTGGTACATGAAATTAAGGAATGGGATAGATTGCGGAAACCGGAGGCTTTCCTGGAGACTACACTAGGGCGGGCTTCAATTTGTATAGTGATTGAGAGGGTGGATGAGGCTCCAATTTTGAACACCAGAATATTGGAAGGAAAGAACCTCACGGAAGTAATATTGGGTCAAATTTTCCAATTGTAACTTATTGTGAGTCAATTGGAAGGAAATCTAAGACAACAATTGGAGTCGAGCAAGAAGGAGATAATGGAGAAAAGTCGCCAAATTGTGGAACAGGGTCACCTTATTAGGGCAAAGACAATGTCGTGATGAGAGTCTTAGCCCTAAGAAACACTGTGTCTTTTGTGCCTCTAGTTTCTTAAGTGCAAGATGAGATTCATAAAGTTCATAAAATTGAAGAATTTACATAAAAACATATTTTATTAATCCTAACATATTCAGCCTTTAGAAACTTGTTCTCAAATTTGTCCATAAATCTTAGGATATCACATCAATTGAAGCAAAATTTGGATACAAAGTACTTAAGAAAGTAAGAAAGCAAACTCCATAATCCTTTTGATTACAGCTCATGTGGTTAGAGAGAACCATGTTGTCAAAGAAATCCCTCTATGCTGCTTTTGATTTTGGACCCCCTTTGCTTCACACCTTCATTGCTCCTCATTAACAAAAACCTAAGTACTAAAATTTGGTAGGCTTAGTGCTTGCTTTATGTTGTAAACATCCTCTAATTTTTGCTCCAAAATTCCTCTTTGAACTAGAGTTATAGACTCTATCCTTCTCCTTTAATTCTGTCTTCTAACAACTCTAGATCTGACTACAAATTTCCTCATAATTCTTTAAACATAACTCCAATAGAAATCAATTTTTTATACAACTTAATAGACTCATATATCTACAAATTCCAATAAATTTTACTCAAAATGCTACTCTGATCACAAAGATATGCTCCTCCAAACTTTACTAACTTGGAGATAGATCCCTATCACTTTGAAAGAACATAACATTTTATTCATAAGACAAATGAGTATCAAACTTACTCTCATCTCTTCCTTAACTTGCTTAGATCACGTCTATCAAATTTTACATTCAAATTTGTTCCCTAATTCTATTCATACCTAAAAAAACCACACACACACTCTGCCCATACAAACCCCAATTTTGCCTTCACTCTATTTCTCTTTTCACCTACATCCAGTTACAATTTCACTCATAACTCTTTGCTCAAAGATCATATTGACTTAAGATTTTGATACAAAGTAGTAAACTCTATAAGGAACAAAAATCCAACAAATTTCGCCTCTAGAGTCCAAGTGGTTCCCAAGAGCCGAGGCCCGAAATTTAGTAACCCTCACTACCTTAGTCTTAAATACCTACAACTTTGACAACTCATATCTCCCTTGATATTTAACCAAAAGACATGAGAATTATTTCTATATATTTTTTTATCTTATCTACTACAAATGTACAAAAAATTGCATTGAAAATTCTTTCCAAACTTCTTCTACATGCAAAAATATATTCTACCTATCAAAAAAAATCCCATGCCTCCAAAAGAACCCTCTTTCTTCTTCTTCACGACCCCTCCTTGTCATCCCCGCCCAGTCTCCCTTCTCCCCTTGGTCAAAGAGACACCTTAGCCATGTCTTTCTACCTCTTTAATCTTTTCTTTTGGATTAACTTGAAGAAATCTCACTTTTTGAGGTAAATTTCTATTCTATCTTCTTACTACCATTTTTCTACCAACTTCTCTTCTAATTTCCGCACACAACATTTAAGTTTAGATCTAAGATAGAAGTGAATAAAGATAAAGTAGATCTAAGATAAAATAGAAAAAAATCTAACAAGTAGAAAGAAACAATTTAGATTAGATTAGAGATAAAAAAAAAAAAAAAAAAACTACATCCTACACTACTAAGTCAAAGAAGCTTGTGTGGTTAAGTTCTTAGCTACTTTGGAGCTGACCTTGTCATATGACGTGGCCTTCCATCTAGGAATACAGTGGATACCTGGCTGTGGAGAGTTTATTTGAAATTTGATGGCAAAATCCAACAGGTTGTTTGTCCTCAATAAAAAAGACAAATAATACAAAAATCTCACAAAAGAGAAGTTATATATGTAAACCCTCTTGTATTCAAGTAAGTTTGTACAAAAAAGATTCAAATTTCCACAAAAATCCTTCAAAAACTTTATTCACCCGCAAGGACCTATTTCTTGCTAAACTTTAGAATCCAATAACTCTTGATCCAACCATTCAATTTCTATAAAATTTAATTTAAAGTGTAGATAATTTTCTTAAATTTCACCACAAGAAAACATCAACCATAAATTCATTTCCAATCGTCTGATATCTCAAAATCCCTAGCAGGTGCTTAAAACCCTAGCTCAGAGACACCCGAGCACTATTTTCCTTATATCTCACAAACCCAAAATCCTAATGCCACAAAATTTTTGCATATAGTCTTGTGACATAAGCATATACACTCCTGAAAATTTTGAGCCAAAAATCTATCAAATTGCATAAGATATAGCTCAAAATGTAACCACTATGTAAGCGGGTCACTTATTGCCCTTAAGTTTGTAAGCACTGACTTCAACTCGCAATATCTCCTTCACCTAGCTTGGATTTTATCAAGTTGTATATGGAAAGTGTAGCTGTGAAAAGTGCTCTCTCCAACCAAGTCGCCGATCCTTGATTGCTCTCTATATGCGCGAGTTATACCCAAAAGAGTGACAGTAGGTCCAAAATCAACACCTTAACTTTGGGCGCCTATAACTTCTTCATAAAAAGTGCAAATCACACAAAATTTGCACCTAAACCAGATCCAAAAATCTAAACCTTATGATCCTAGCCTCTGATGTTCGACTCCTCTCCAAAAACAAACCCTAACTCCTAATAAATCCTCGGGCAGCCTCCTTGAAGCCCATTGGGCATGATTTTTGGCCAATTAGAATAGAGATTTCTATCATCCACCTCTATTCATCCACATGGATGGCCAAACTATCCTTTTTACACTAAAAACCCTTTTCTAACCCTTCTTCTTATAAGATTTACATACTTGGTGCTTTAAGCACCAAATAAAAGAAGTAAATAAGATCTTAAGGATCACCAATGTCTAACATAGGTGACTTAAGATATATACAAGTTACTATCAATATAAAATTAACTTCAAAAGTCACTGCTAAAAAAAAAATAAGGTTGTATAAACCTTAATAATAATCCTTTTAATAGATCCTTTCTAAACTAGCAACCTAACCACATTTTATAACCAATAAAATCCATTTATATAGTTCTCATTTAATTGTATAGTAAATTATACATTAAATATACTTGTACAATTTTTTTACATGATAGCCGAACCGCAACACGACAACGTGGGTTTGAATCCACTTGATTTTACTATAGAAAACCTTGGCTTCATGACTTGATACTGCTAGTAGAAATTTCAGCAGGAAATTAGTAGTTTGGCCTACCTATCATCCTTGAGCTTGTGGTAAATATTATAATCCCTAAGATAATGTGATTATAACCACAATCCCTTCTCTTGTTCATCCTTTCTTCTTCTAATCTTAATCCTTTTATTTTAACACATTGTTTTATATCTTTCACACTATATTTTAATTTACAACATGACATTGATCCCCTCTAAACCTGCACATCCTCCGGAATGTCCCATCATTCAATCTTCATCTTTTCCATCCTCATCTTCAGTTTCTATGGTATGTGTATCCTCCATTGATATAGATGATAGCATTTTAAGGCTTTCAAATGAAAACCTGTCATTCCTCCTTCAAAATGTTTTTACATGTTTACCTGCTGTTGGATTTCAAAGTAAAGTTCCATCTAATTCACAAAGTAAGTAAGTGCCATTTTTACAAACAATGATATATGGTCCAAATCATATATGATTGCTATTTTTATGAACAACAATATATGGTCCAAACCATCTTTGAGCAAATTTCTTCTGAGTGCTATGTTGATGCTCCAATGTACTATCATAAACCACCATCCAATCTCCCTCTTCAATAAGCTTTACTCGCAATCGATGTGTCTTATCAAACCTTTCTTTATTGCTAAGCCTTGCTTCTTTAAATCTTTCCATTATTTTTTGATGTGCCTCTGGTAGTTTACCAATTTATTGTATTCAAAGTTCTAGCAACTACTTTCTAGAAATTCCATCTTCCCAAGACAAATACAACCATGTAGGAATTGATTCTTCAATCGATATAATAGGCTTTTGTCCCAATATAAGTTCAATTGGCATATAACCTATTACCGTATTATATGTTGTTCTATTAGTCCATAAAGCATAAGGTAGTAATCTAGGCCAATCTTTAGAATTTCTTCTACAAGCTTTGACCAAAGCTTGAATGATTGGAAGATGACCTCTCTCACTCTTTCCATTTGCCTCAGGATTATATGCTGTTGTCTACTTCAATTTTACTCCATGCTTTTCAAAAAATATTTTAGCTTCAGCAGTATTTAATTCTCCTCTATTAGCTCTCATTCTTCCTATGCATCCATATTGACTGAAAATATCTTCAAGAATAAATCTACATACTCTTTTAATTTGCTTGATCCTCAATATTCTTCCTTCAACAAAATTGGATAGCTCTTCTTTTGCCAATACCAAGTATTTCATTCCCCATAATCCATTTGGTATAATAACTAAGTCAATAATCTATTGGAAGTGAATAGCAAGAGGATAAGTAGGATGCAATTCATCATGATACCGGATCTTTGATTGAAATTGATATTCAATACATGAACTTACAAAATCTTCCACATCTTTGTAAAGTCCTTTCCACCAATATCTTTCTTTGATTTTTATATATGTTGTGCAAATGCCTTCATGCCCATCTAATTTGTATTATGAAATTCTTTGAGAATTTGAAGTTTTGTAGATAATCTCCAACTACTCTTAATGAAATTCTATCTTTTTTTTTTGGTTTCCTCCACAAAAATCCATCACGCAAAAGATATTCATAGGAATGTCATTTAACTTCCTTAAAATACTTCTCTGACCATTCTGCTTGCTTTTGTAGAGTACTTAAATACCAACCAACATCTTTCAATCTGCCTTCATATAATTCTTCTTTAAAAAGAAGAACTTTATCTTCTCTTTTGTTGATGTTAATAAATACAATGCTATAGCTTTTGTTGTTGTCATCTTCATCATCTTCTTTTGCCATCATTTCTTCATCTCTAATATAATTAGCTCTAGACAACATATCTACTACAACATTTTTCTTGCCTTTAATATATATTAAAATTGGATTAAGAGATTTGACAAAAGCTATCCATCTCAACATAACAATATCTGGAATTGAATAGTTTGAAATCATACCAAGTAGACATAAACAATCAACTTCTAATACTACATTTACTCCAATTAAATAATTCTTTTTTGCCTTCAATGTTGTGACAACACTCAATAGTTTTCTTTTTACTTGCAGATAAGCTCGTTGTCGCTCAGTCAAAATCCTTGCTCCAAATTTAGTTGCAAAATGTCTTCCATTGATATCATCTTGACCAACAGCCCAATCTATAGCAATTGGATTAGTATCCACTATTATCACCACTAGTTGACCATTTTCATAGTCAACTTGCTTTAAAATGGATGGAGATCTTAGAATATTCTTTAAAGATTCTATGACTTTATTTTGATCCTTTTCCTACTTGAATTTATGTTCCTTCCATAAGAGTTTGTAAAGAGGCTCTGATATATGGGCAAAATGTGGAATCCAAATTTATTAGAAAATACATGCTCTCAAAAATCTTCTTACTTCAGTTATATTATTATAAGGCTTCATCTTAGCAATAGCATCGACCTTCTCCGAATTTGATTTTCTACCATAACTTCTACATAAATGACCTACAACAATGATTTCATCTATTCCAAACTTTGATTTGTCAATGGATAAAGTTAGATCTACCTCTTCAAATCTCTTTAAAATCTTCTCTACATCTTCAATGTATTATTTGACAAATTGTCTACAACCATTTTTATCAATTGTTGTGTTCTTCACTTCTTCTTTACAATCTTTGATAGGAATATCATCAACAAAAGATATGGTCTTCTCAAGCACAAATTCCTTTAAAACTTGATTCATTGCATTTTGCATATGTGCCACTAAATTGGTAGCTCTTTGAGATAATGTGCATATACAAACCAAATCCAAAAGCATCTTCATTGTTGTTAAATCTCTACTCTCTACTGCAAGTTGAAATTGATCATATCTAGAATATAAGTTTCCAATTGAATAAATTGCATGCCCTGTAAATGCCTCAACAATTTCATTTATAATTAGTCCAGATCCTTTGTTCTTGATTGTCACACCATTGGTAGGTTGCATATCTTGAATAAACCTTAATGCTCTAGATTTCTTTGGCACCGTAAATCAACGATTTGAATATGGACCCTTGGATGGTTTTATAATCCCCATCTCCATCTTCTCCTTAAGCAATTCAATTAATTTTGGTAATAAAGCTCTTGGAACCGGAATGGATTTTAAATCCCATGATATATGTGGAACTATAAAGATCACTATAGGTGCTATCTCATTTGGATAAACACATCCTATTTCATTAGATTTAGATGCAAATATCTTTCTATATTTTAAAAGCATGCTTTCAAATAAATACTTCTCAAGTTTATTTAAAAACTCACCCCCTCCAATCTGCAACTTGTCAAGTGTTTCTTTAGTGAATAGATGTCTAATTCCTATATAATTTCTTAATCCTGGCTCCTTTCCAGCTCGCTTGAAATAATCTTTAGAAGTATTTGGTAGTTAAGTTGCTACCGGCTTTACTTTCTTTGCTACTGACTTATACTTGGCATTCACTTCAGCTTCATTTTTCCACTTATGGATATCAATGTCTTCACCATGATCTTTCATAAAATATAATATTTCTTTGTAAAAGCATTGATTATGGACTTCAACCACAATACTTCTATTATCCATAATCTCCTCTATATTTTTCAACCTTTTTAATTGATGTAGTAGATCAATTGAAAGTCCAGTCCATTCTATTAATCTCGATATATTTTCTTCTTGTGAAATTATTCCCATTTTTTTAAATTTTTTTTAAATTTTTCTTATTTTAGCTTTATATTTAGAATCCATTACACCCACACCTTTGAAATTCAAGATACTATAATCACTCAAATTCAAAATTCCATATTCATTCTTATATATATTGGAAAATATCTTAGTAAATATATTACTTGCATCCGCAGACCCCCATTCTCTTTGTGTGCTTTCTAAAATTCTTTGAATCCTTCTTTAATATCAAGAGGTTTTTTGCATAATTGATCTCTATGCCTCTTGCTTTTTGGCTTCACTGTAAAGAACTGTACTAAGTTCTTTCCATCACAACTTTGAATCCTTGCATAGTGAGATCCATCATTTAGCACTTTAGTTTCTATTTTTGAAGTTGTAATATATGGTTGACCAAGAATAATTGGATATGTACCATGATCTTGAACAAAGAAATTTTACTCTACTTCCACACTTCTAATCCTTGTCTTCACTGCAAGACATGCTCCAAACAATCCTCCCTTTTCATTATTTGTAGCTCTCAATATCCACCCATGGTTGGTATCTATAGGCCATTTTTCTTTCTCATACACTGCCTTAAACATGATATTAATCTCTGAGCCATTATCTATCAAAGCATGGATTGTTTCATTCAAATTTTCAAGCTTAATCTGAGCTTCTGTAGTACCTCTAGCCCAATAAGGATGAGAAAATCCTAAAACCTTTGCACCTTTTTTTCCATCACCATCATCAAAAGTGGCATAAGCATGTACCTTTGCTTCTTTTTCCTCCATATTGTGGGTGGTATCCTCCTTCTTCTTTTGAAGTTGAAGAGAAAACATGTCTAAAACCCCCTCTTCTAAATCAATAGGCATACCATCACTCACATCTTTTTCTTCAATCCCATGATTCACCTTATCATCCTCCACAATTATAATCCTTTCAAAGCTTGACTTATATTCAATAGAAAACACTTGGCCAATCTTTTCCTCCTCTTCTTTAGTCAAACAAGTGTCAATGGCACTTGTCATCACTATCTCTACTGTCATTTCGCGTTTCCTCTTGATAATATCAATAATCAACTCATAGAAGTCTTTCTTTGCAATTCCTAAGACCTCCCGTAAGATAAATTCAATTTTTACATTCAAAATCCGTTCTTCCAATACTCCTTTCAAATCAATAGAAGTTTCAATATCAGATTGAAGCTTATAAGTAAGGCCTTTGGTTTTACCTTTCTCTATGTCCTTTTTCTTTTTCTTATTCTTTTCTATGTTGTCTTTTGCCTTTTGCTTTGAAATTGATGCCTCCTTTGATTGTGAAGATGAAAGAATATTTTATGGTGGTTGATTTATTGCTGGTCCTTCTTTTGTCCTTTTTCCTGTACCACCACTTTTTTGTATTTGCTTCTTACTGATTGGTTCTTCATCTTCATCTTCTACATTCCTTCCTCTTTTTACTTCCACATAGACATTTTGAAAGTCTTCATTCTCCCTTTCCTTGTCTAAAAAAGCTCTAATGCTAACTGCATCAACTAGATCATCTTATCTTATTTTTTCTCTAATGGCGTGAGCTCCTCTAATCATAGTTTCATGATTCTCAAGACATGGAGCTTCAACATTATTTTCCCAGGCCACAATTTGATAAGAATCTATATTACCTGAATCTCTTGGCTTAGGCTTCATCATTCGATCTTTCATTAATTTTTTCATTCCTCCTTTAGCAAAGTTAGTATCCAAAAGAAAATCTATAGATGCATGTCTAATTCTTCCATCTTTGAAGGTAATGATGTCTTTCTTCATGGCATCAGCAAATGATTCACAATCACTACGTTTGTAATTAGAATCATCACACCAAATGTACCTCATGACATATCCCTTCTGTCCTCCAGAAGTTTGAGAGATACCTGACTTTATATTTCTTTTTAAAGTACTTATCTCCACTTTCAATTCCTTCAATCCCTTCATCAATTCTTCTAAAGTGTCCTCATCCAAAGCCTTACCCTTTGAAGAGCTTGATGGTATCATTGAAAAAGTCCTTGTAGTTGGTGGTGTTGAAGCTTCCATCTTTATTCCATATCCCTTAGCCTTTACCCGTTGTTGCTTTGCAATAAGACTTACTACATCCTCCAATTGTTTCCAATTGGTACTAAAACCTCCTTTAGCTGCTCCGTCTTGAAGAAGAAGTAATAGTCTATCCTCTAAAGTTTCATTTGCAGCTTGTAGAAACAATTCTGACTTTTACACTTCAAGAATCTTTTTCTCTGTTAGTGAGAGTTGTCCAAATTTCTTTTTAAATTCTCTTAACAACTCACTTGGTTCCATATTGTTACCTGGTTGTTGTTCCACCCAATCAAGGAAATTTCTTTTGGACATCCTTTCTTCATCTTCATCAAAAAACTCATCTCAAAGTCTCTCTTCAAATTTAGCCCAAGTAATCTCAAAATTATTTTGATGAAGATGTTTCACCTTGTCTCTGATCTTTGGTACAACTGCCAAGTCAAATGTCTCTATCATCTTCTCCTCTGAAATTTGATAGATTTCCATCTCACAAGTATAATTCCTTAAAAACTTTGAAATGTTCTTCCCATTAAATCTTTCATTTTTGGAAATAATAGCTTTCAAAGCTTTTGTAGCTCCTTGTCCAGGTGCATTGGCAACTTGTTGCCCTATAAACATTTGCATGGTCCTAAAGAACTCCTCTGCAAAGTTTTGACTACTTCCTTGAGCTTGACTACCACTGGTTCTATTATCCCCCATCTTGCCTAATAAAAATCTTAAAGCCTTAGAGCTCTCTCAATAGAAGCACCAAATGTCGTGATGAGAGTCTTAGCCCTAAGAAATACTAAGTCTTTTATGCCTCTAGTTTCTTAAATGCAAGATGAGATTCATAAAGTTCATAAAATTGAAGAATTTACATAAAAACATATTTTAAGAGAATATTGGAGACATGATTTGTTTCGAAAGACATTTTCAGTGAGGAATTATTTCCAGTGATTGGGGAGTGAAGCAAGTGTATGCAGTCTATGGAGATGGTGCAACATTGCCGATTGTTGTTATGAACTTGGAAGAAGACAGCAGATTACAGTAGGAGAATTGGTGGAGGATTGTGTCACAAAATTTATTTTTAATTGCGGAATAGCAGAACCAATAGAGTGGATGATATTATTTTAAAAGCGTGTACGTGTGCATTGGACTCTAATGTTCAGAAGGTGGTTAGTTGTGTGACCCTAACGGTTTAATTCAATGCGGATAGTCTCTCCCTATGTTCGAATCTCCCTTTACAGGTTTACTTTAGATAGTATTGGTAGAATAAGTGAGACAAAAAAAAACAATATTTTGGCACCATTGTCGGGGATTGACAATAGTATTGAGAGTTTGGAATTAATTGCCAAATGTGTAGTTAAATTAGTGATGGAAAGCAATGTCAATAATAGATGATGAAAGATTATGATTAATAAGAATGAGAACATTGCTCTAAGAAAAATACATCAGTTGAAAGGAAGACAAGAGAGAGCACAAGTAAAAAATTTGTTGCGGGACGAGCAAGAATAGAAGCTAAAAATAAAGCATTGACAGAGTTGAATTAAACCATGGTTGCATACTTGTCGGCACATCCAAGCATATCAAGAACATGAAAGATCTTTAATATTTTAGACATATATATCGTTAAAGAAATTGCCAAAAATACTCGTGTATAACTCAGCAAATAGTCTAGTGTATTTCTTGAACCCATTAACAGAAAGAGAACGGGGCACATTGTCACCTTCAATGGCGGCGGGAGGTCCAGCACTACCAATTGCAGTATAAATGGGTGCGGTGGGTGATTGCAAAACTAGCGTAGTCCCATTATCTACCTTTAGAGGTCTGCAAGAGCCGACCTAGATGAACACTTGTCTCAATTCCTGACCGCATGTGTAGCCAATAATGATGGAATTGAAGATATTTGGTTAAGATGGTTGCCAACGACCTTGAGAGACACGCCATTTGAATGGTATAATTGCCAACCCCTGGGACAATTTTTTAATTGGAAGGCATTGAAAAATACATTTTTGACTCATTTTTAACCAATAGGATTTGAAGAACGTCTTAGAGAAAGATTAATGAATAGCAAAATGGTATCGGGAGAAGTGGTGCAATCATATTATGGCTGAGTAGCAGATATTCTTTGTAAATGGCCAAATAACCAAATGCCGGACTCATTTGTTATGTCTATATTGGTTAACGGACTATACCCACCAGAATTGAAGATGTTTATAAAAGAGGCCCAATCTGCAATTGTGACTGCTTCACTTGACCGAGCTAAGGTATGGAAAGAATGTCATTATGACCAATTCTTAATCATAGGAGCCACAATGATTCTATCTCATGGAGGGTATCAAATACCAATTTGAAATGAAACAATGGGCAATTATCCAAGGACAATTGATTATGGTGCAAATCTTAGTATTAATCCGTAAGAGATAGTGAATGTTGCTTCATTACAGGCTATACCTCAAACAACTACAGTTCTGTATTTTTCATACTCTCTATATCAAAATCCAATATCTATAAAAGAATTATCTAATGAACTAGTATCAAAGGATCCAAATAAGACCTTATTGTTAACTTTGACAAAGAAGATGGACGAGTTGGCTATTAATCTGCCAAATGATAAGGAAAAGTGGCATAAATCGATTAATATGCATCCCAATATTTAGTGCAGTAATTGTAAGGGACAAGGCCATTCGATAACGGAATGCCCTTCACCACCCCAAATGATTGTGCAATATATATTTTGTAGAGGTAAGCATATAACTACCAATTGTTGGAATTTAAGAAAGCAACAATAGTTTGGAAATCAGACCATGATTGAATCAACTTCGTGGGATGTTAATCAAGTTCAAATACAAAATAGGTTTGCCTAGAATGAGAACCGTCCTATTAAATAAAATAGAAATTTCTATAATTTTTAAAATTCTAAGTATAAACAAGAAGGTGATCCCAATTTTCAAGGTTTTGTGTAAAATCAGCAAGGACACCCTCAATATCCACCTATTCAAAATCCAATTTCAGATCCTACAATACCAACTGATCAGCCGAGATCCTTTATCCATCTAACCTGAAATAAGCCTAGCCGGTATATACCAATTAAGACGCCTCATATTCTTGATGGAAGAGGAAGAAGACCACTTCAATGCTATCGATGCACGCAAATAGGATATTATGCGAGTGAATATCCCAATCTTAGAACCAGTGATGATTATGCTCTAGTATATGGAAATTGTAAGTAATCTGGACATACTTACCAACAATGCAATGCTCCGTTTAATGTTAATAACCAATATCAACGTATCCAATTACAAAGTAAGATGGAGGATAGTATTTGAATTCTACAAGATTCTCCGATAAATCGGGTGGAATGCGTCCATGTAGTACTTATTTGGGCCTAGCAAAAAATGAAAGATCCAATTCAAAAATTGGAAGTACTAGTTAAATTTGGATGGTATTCCAAATCTAACACCAGTATTGAAGGTATTACCAACGATTAGATCCAATTTGTCTGTGCAACTTGAAGATGTTCTTAACCCTGAGATATTGATTCAACCAAAACTAGTACCAATATCTACAAAATTTTGGGAGCCACCTTATCCATTAAAAGATCCTCTCATGGACAAGAATTACAACAAAGTCCATTCAGCAATTCTAGTTCCAAATTTCGTAAGAAAATTATCTCAAGGGGTTAAATTAAAATCCATAAAAAAGAAGAGAGTCTTGGGAATCATTGCCAATATGAAACCATATGATATTATGAAAGATTTAGATAAAATTAAACCTTTTATTACAATGAAGCAATTGTTAGCAGTTGCGCCAGAATGTTATTCTATATTGAATTCTTCGTTAATATGACGTAAAGTTTGTAATAAAAAAATTCATGAGGTTAGTTTGAATCCCGATCCGAGAGCACCAACTATTAATGTATCAATTGATGGTGTTCTCATTCTTGGAATTCAAGTGGATGGTGGCTCTAGTGTGAACTTAATGAATGCCGATGCAATGGAGGAATTGGATTTAAAACAATTATTATCTACAATATTGGTATTGAGAATGACAAATCATAGTAGGATGAAACCAATGGATATCTTACGCAGTATTAATACTGTAATTGTGGGAATTACGTATGAAATTGATTATATTATTTTTTGATTACAAACTTCTACTTTATCATATTCAATCTTATTGGGTCGGCCATGGCTATATCAAGCCAAAATTAGGAATGATTGGGGCTGTCGAATGTTAATTATTGGGGAGGATAGTGATAAGATTGTTTTACAAA